>JASDQU010244206.1:191044-201764 GCA_032191745.1 Picea mariana | reverse complement strand
GGCCTTCAAGAGCTATTATCAGATAGGTTTGTAGATCAAATGGATAAGAAAATCAATCAATTAACCAGAACATACATAACAATATATATGATGGGTCAACAAACTAGCAAAGGATGCTTATGATTCTTTCTTAACAATCAAAGGTAAGATGACAGTTACAATGGGACCTTTAAACATAGACAAAGAAATGATTTCAACTCATAGGCATAGAAAGATGAGAAAGAAGGAATCTGATAACATCAATGAAAGAAGCTTGCAAGTCTCATATATTAAAGAAAGTGTCTCAACACAAAATACAATAATCTAGTATCCAAAATCGACCCCTTAGTCTATAATATTGATAGGCTTTATAGACTTTACAAGTAGTTTTAGATCCTCAAAATATGGATTTGATAACCTCTTCTCCTATCTCAAATTCAAATTTGTGAGGTGGCTGAAAAAGAGATAAATTTCTGGAATATGCTGCTCAAATACTTACCTATATATCTCACACCAAAACAGTTGTGTAAAAACTAGAAGAGGATTTTGTATATTGGTTTTTTTTTAGAAGAACCCTCTCTTGGTTATTTGAGATTCGTTTTCATTGACCTGGGATCTGCATTTCAAAAACATGTGTCAAACAGGGAAATTCTAAGATATGAACATTAGGGCTCAGAGATGAATTCGATTCTCCCAATCTATGACACCTGTAGGCAAAATGAGAGAGGTTATTGTTCTTTGACATGTTATAAACAAAAATATCCTCCTGTTTCTCAAAACTACTCTTCAGTCACTCAAAATCATCATTTGAAAATGATGACTCAACACAGTAAAAACAGACTTTTCTACACTTTCAGTGGCTTAGAAGCCCTTTTGGAAAGGCACTTAGCCACCGAAACCTGAGTTTTGACTTTTTTGAAGGGAAAACCAAATCAAATGTTTTTCAAACTTTATTACAAACCTAAGGCTCTAAAAAATGAAGCTTAAAAAATTTAGAAATGTAATTTTCAATGACTTCCTATCACCTAAAATAAACAAATTTGACTGTGTTATTTGAGGAGATAACACTCCTGACATCATATTAATGGAGAAATCAATATCCCTCTTAGGTGTAAATCCTAGTATTTCCTTGAATACATCTTCAAAATATTTTAGGACTTCATAATCTTCAATATTTGGTACATTATCTTTAGGTGTCTCTTCCATCTGCGCGAAAAAATATTTGACACCCTTTCCTATAAATTTTCTTCAGCTACAAGGCTGAAACTTCCCTGATAGTTAATGCTCTGGGAATTCATTGTAATTTTCTTAAGTTTCCTTCCTCATATAAGAAAGTAAATGTCTTATTATAATAGTCTAGGACAACATGGTGTTGGTCCAACCAATCCATACCAATTAGGAAATCATAGTCCAACCTAAGGATATGATGTTCAACTCTACATTGGTGTTCATTCCATTCATTCTCATTGGACATGCTTTAACCATCTCATTAATTTTTATTTTATCTCCTGTATCTAGTTTCACCATCCAAGGTTTTCCAAGCTTGCTTCTTGGTAATTGAAATCTCTCCACCAACTTAGGATATAGATAACTATGACTAGCTCTTGAATCAATTAAAATTAAAATGAGTTGGTTATTAATATTACTGAATCATATGTGAGTGAAACTCATCTTTTTTTTTTTCTAGAGCTGCATAGATATTAGGTACACTTGTTCCCATGTCCTCCATTGTTTCACCTTGCTGCGCATTATGAGCAGACTTCACTCTTTCACTTCTGTGAGGGAAATCTCTGTACATGTGATCTCCCTTACAACCCCAACATTGAATAGGTGGTTTCCTTGGTGTTTGTCCCAATGACTCTGTCATTCTGGATTCTTAGAAGTTGGTTGTTCCTGATATTTATTTCTGAAGAATGGTGTCTTAGCCCCCTTCTTCCTCTGTTCCATCTTTCCTTTTTTCTTGTCTTCCCATGATTTTTGGTAAGGTGTTTTCTCCTTATGTTGATCATAAAGACACTTATCTCTTCTTATAGTTTCCTCCAATTTTTTTGGATCATCATATTGTATCATGTCATTGATAAATGATGGAAACCCTCTCAAATATATCTAAATCTTAACTTGTTCATCCTTGATGAAGGAAACACATTTCAGCAGTTCTAAAAACCTCCTTTCATATTCATCTATGGTCATACTCCCATGCTTAAATTCAAAGAATTCCTTCATTTTCTTATCATAGTATCTCTTAGTAAAGTATTTCGTTTGAAAATATCTCTTGAATTCCCTCCAAGTCCCCTTCTTCTCATTAATGTGTTGTACTTGCACATATTTGTCCCACCACATTGATGCTTTTCCCTTGAGTTGATAAATAGAAATTCTACCTTCTACATGTGAAGAGAAATTATGCAACTAAAAATACTTTCTCATATTCAGCAGCCATGTCTTTGCATCCTTATCCTTCTTGTGTTCACCATCAAAATTAGGAGGCTTGATTTTGTTCATTTCCCCCTAAAGTTGATCCACTCCAGAATTCTTCTTTTTCTTCCTAACAACAGATGGACTTGCACTACTGCATGCTCTCATATTCGAATGCCTTGGAGATTAATGGTGATGTTTTCCAATAGTTTTTTTGTGCATTGTTCTTCCCCTCTTATCATGAGACTTATGGCTCCCTGATCTGTTTGACTCGGTCTCCTTATCCATATTATTCTCTAGTATGTCCAAGATTTGAATTAACTTGATGTTAAAGTCTTCTTGTTGTTCCTTGGCTTTTATAAGCCTCTCATTATCATCTTTGTAGCTCAGGGCATCCTTTTTCAAAACTTTTATGGTCTCTACCAAGTTCATTCTTTCTGCCTTGCCTTCTCCATGTCCATTTGAATTTGTACCTTCATTACCCATATGGACATACATTCCTCTGATCTCTTCTTCATGGTTGTAAACTCTTTGCACATCTTCCATGATTCTAAACTTGTGTTGATCATTTTTTTATCTAAATGTTGTTAACTCTGCAAAATGTGCAACCAACAAAATTTGTTAGGATAAAACATTTTTAGCAAGTTCATGAAGTTATACTCAATTTTGTTTCCATAAAGCATCATAATTCTTTCTTCTGATTTCCTGGAGAGATTAATTGTCCGATCAACTTCACATGCACTACTTCTCAGTCATAAACTGTAATTAGCATGTGCTAGTTTAACATACACCATGTTAAATGTAGTGCATGTACCACACATATATATCCAATGTACATATTTTTTTGTTGTGTGCCTATCTTTATTGAGCATAACTTTTGTGTCGTGTGCAAATACTCTACATGCACTTCCAACACTACAACACACCACACCATGGTTTAGTGTGTTCCTAATGCGTGCCACTATTCCATGTATACCATTATTATGTGACGTACCAATTATCTACTAAGAACGACATTTGAGTCACGCACCAATACTTTGCATGCACCACAAGTACAATGTTGTGTGCACATCCACAAGCTCGAACAAAGCTCTACCAACACTTCAGGCACACACTTTTCCCATCACATTATTAGTTGTGTGCCACAAAATTTGCACCCTGCGATGCTCAAAATTTATCATGCTTGATTGCACACCTATAATCTGCACACATCACCAGTTATACATGGCCCAACATCAAAACTTAATGTACATATCTTGTGTACCCTTGTTTCCTATGCAACATCCAATTTTTAGTGTGCATACCTAGGAGACATTATCCTTCCACATCACCAATTCTACACAATGCAGTACCCAATTTTAATGCGAACACTTGCGCACCTTTATTTTTCTACGAATCACTACTACTTAGTGCACATAATAATTTCGACACTTAACTGATTTTCCATAAATTTTGACGCGGAAATTGGGCTTTGTCCAAATTCACCAAACTTCCTCCATGGGAGTTCCGCAACCATGAACTTTGTTTAATTTCACTCCCATACACACAAATTCAACCTTCTTCAACAACAATTTCTTGTGTGTGTTGCTAGTTGATAATCTAGTTGCAAATTTTTTACAAATTCTCCATGAATTTAACAACATAAATTGGGGATTTTACCCAATTCCACTCAATTAATTCAAATTTTCGTCATGGATGCACTGTAACTTAAAATTTAGCCACTCCTAAATTCAATTATCTGTGATAATTCATTTTGGTATTATGCTAACTCGGCCAATCCAGGCTCAGTGTTGAAAACTGCACTCTGATACCATTTTGTAACGTACCTAGCCACCCAGGCTGGGCACATCACACCAAACTTCTTCTAGAATGTGCACATTCTTCTTTTTATTCCAGTATCCTTGTGCACTTACGTTGGTGCATTTTACATACATGGATTTATTCCTCTTTTAGGGTGCCATACCTACACACTTACACAGGTGCTCGCTAGATACATTAAAATATGTGCTATATTTTTTTTAAACTATGCACACCCCTTTGACGTGAGAATCACCCACACTAACTCAATGCGCATAGAACCAACCAAGATCTTGTTCCATCATCTCACCAATGTATATGTATAATTACATTTACATTTACAATTGGGGCTCAGCCTAGGGGTATTACATTCCCCTCCGCCTTATTTATGCACTATCCTCAGTGCATTTTATACCAAGTTCAATTCAAAATGCATCAAAAATCTCCATGCATTTTCTAATGAAGCTTGTTATCCAACTAGTGCTATGTTTTCAAGCACCAACATCATGTATTAATACTACAACTAGAAGTCATTTTCTATTTTCCATAGAGCTTCTTTAGGCAAGAATTCATCTCATTGTTCCATTTGACACACCCTCATGATTACAGCTACCATGCCATAAGCATATTTGAGTTTCCTCTTCCTTGTTGCACTCACCCTTCCAAGATTAGGTATCCCTTCACTGCTACAGAGTCCCTTAGTGATCCATGTTTCCAAGGATTTCACACCTAATGAGAACGCTAACTCATTACCATAACCCCACCAAGGTTCTAGATTTATAGATCCCTAGTGTCTTCAATACATGTTTTTCTTCCCAAGAATTCTAAATTTAATAAATATTATCTCATCCATATCAAACACATATAGTCATTATGAGAGAATATTATAAAAACTTCATTTAGAAATTCAAATTCATTTCATAAGGAAATTCAACTTTTCCCCAAGTATGAGATTCCCTCTCATACTTTTCTTGGTTGTTGCAACAACAGGATTTAGTCTTTCTTATGGATTTCAACAGTGCCACATTTGAGACCACTTTTCCTGCCATCTTTCTATATTGCATTTATCCAAATAGATGATTAGTATTTAATGTACCATAAATTTTTATTGTAATACTTGCAAAGGCTCACAAGTGATTTCAGAATTGTCTACACTTAACAATTCAATAATAGCCATCAAACTATTTATTAAATAGAATGAATTATCTTTCTTTGCATAGGAATTTTCAACCATTATACTTTCCTTTTTCCTAGTAATTATTACTCTGTTTCCTGGACAGAAATTTCCTATAGTCAATGCTCATGTGACTACTTGACTTGAAACTTTCTTGTTGCAATGTCTAACAACCCTTGAATGTCCTCATCTCAATGAGTTATTAATAATTGTAACATTTTAGTTGTTAGAATAATTATTTTCATTAAATATCATGGATGCATGCAATCACAAAATGCATTCAACAATGCACTCAAGCATCACAATTTTATCATGCATAAGTGCAACTCTACCACTTACTAGGCATGAGTGCAACTCTCAAAGCATATATATTCAATGCATCTTTCCAATCATTTTTATAATGCTCTAGATCTAAGTCATGTATCTCACCATTGATAAAATGGAAAGGTTGTCCAATGCCTTGACACATTCTCCATACACTTCCTATTTCCTGCTCAACTATTTGGATGCCTTCCTTTTCGACCCGAAAACTACACCAAGAATATAATATTATGGTGTTCATTAGTGTTAGCCAGAGGTTGCAGTCCAAATATTAATTGTAATTAGGAAGTTCATTGGATCAGTGTTGTACATTGCCTTTCCATAATCAAACCTTGCCATAACCAACCATGTCATTGTCTCATACATGAATAGCGTTTATGGCATCCATTATTATAACAAGTTGATACCTTTTATTTCTTTGGTTATAACCTCAACCAAATTAACATGACATGCTACTATGTCATTATATGCATTCAAAAGATAAAAAGCTTTGATAATTATTACAGGCCTCCAGCCTTTAACACACCTAGTGGTATCTTATTCCCACTAATGAATTCAATAATACGATAATGTAATCAAATAAACTATGGCTGAGAAAATTCTTACCAAAATTTCCTTTAGCAAAAATTCATACCTGCATAGCTACCGTTAAACAAATTTAATGCTACCTGGATAGCTGATAAAAATAGAATCTCTCATGCCTATGTTATAAACCTTGTAATCCACACTTCAACTTTATGTTTCTCCCTTCTATGTGCAACAACATTATTAGAAACACCTGCAATCATGCAAGAATTCTTTCTTTCCTGGTATAACAACTACCATTAACAACTTTCATATTAATATATATTCAATCAATAGACTAATACTAGTCTTATTATATTATACATGTATATTAATAAATCTACATTCATCAATGCATATTTATATGCACTAATAATGTATCATTAGCATGCTCATAAATGCATTTCAATGCCAATTTACTGTGCTAAGTATGGTTTTCCAACATGCCATATAATGCTTGTTTCTAGAACAATTGCTTCAACCTATTTCTTCATGTACAATTTTCCTTGTTGTTCCTGGTTATTCCCCAAGTCTTACTGGATTCTTGCATCCCTTTTGTGCTCTCACTGTAATCACTATACATGATTATTTCTTCCCTAATCTCTTTTATAGCCAATCCACTCTTGGCTACCTTTGATTTTCCATCCACATATTATGTTGATATTAATTTCATCATTAAACTAGTTCCCGGATCCATTAGACCAAACACATACATGAACAAATTAAATTTCCAATCATTCTCTCTTATTGAATGTAGAGCTTCAACCTCCATTTACTTTTCTAGTCCAAACTGGTTTATCCTTTCCTTGACTGAACACTTGAGCACTTGTGGTTTCTTGAACCAATCTTTTCTCCTTCCTTGGTCATTTGGTTTTAATTCGACTTGCATAGTCAAATTCAAGATAATACAATGCCACAAAATGTCTTCTTTTTCAAATGGATAGAATTAACTAGAAGGAGTTAGCATTGCTCTTACTTGCCATCATAGATTCCAATGATACTTTCCACCCTTGGAATGTCACTTATGGATGTGTTCCACTTGATAAAGATTCTCCTTATATTGTATTTCTTTTTCATTCTATACCAAGCATATAATCATTTTCTTCTTCATGGTTCCTTACTATTTTCCCTTCAAAAACCTTGTTTCCATTATCATAAAATGTTCAAGGACATGAATCCATCCTAGAATATTTCTTCCCTGTATGGAAAAACCTTTCCTTAGAACCTGATTGCATTTTATGGATCCAATCCTTAAATAATTCATTATTCATGCACGTGTTGCACTTCTTTAGCATGCACACACCCACATTACTTCACTCTGAAATATTTCATACAACCCATCTTCACTGCGTTGCTCTGATAATCATCATGAGGGTGATATCCCAAAACTATAGGACCAACCCTTGGAAATGTTTCCTTTATCTCCAAGTACACATTTTGTCTTTATTTATCATAAACTAGCATCATGATAGACCATTCTTTTGAGAAAAAACCATCCCAAGATGTATTACCTTATCTGTATATTGACACCCTTTATGGTGAATGGATCTTTACTAATTCAACCAGTAAATATTTCCCTCTTGTTCCTTGATTCCACTCTAATTAGAATCAATGGATTTCTTGTAGTAATTTGCTTCACCCATAAACTTTCTCTTCTTGGTTTCTTAAGCCTTCATGGTTGCATCTAGACTCTTACCTTATCATTATTTAGTCTTGGCCTTCAATCATATTGTGAAAGATTCTCTTCATAGCTCTTTTTCCTGGAGTACCTCTACCAAAATTTCAATCCTCTCCCTGTTATGAAACTATCTCTCCACACTTCCATGGTCTCATATTCATGCATATCCATTACTCTAAGTAGAGACATTTTTAGTTGGTAGCTTCCCCAAGAAATCATTCCACATTTTGAGGAGATGACCCTACCTTTTTACTCATACGTGAAGGTACCACCTTTCTTTCATGCGCAAATATCTATTTTCCACAACATTTGTGTCACGAGCCAACACCTACTATGCACACCAGTTATACTTAGTTTCTTTTTCCTTCGCATACTCGTAGAATTATAAACTTGTAACCTTTCCTTCATAAGTTTGTATAAAAAGACTCAACTCTTACCCATTTTTCCACTTCTTCGGACTCCCAGACTCATGTACTCACGAACTCATAATAAGTCCCAGTACTTATCTATTTTTCCACTTCTTCGGACCCGTATAATTACAGACTCACGGAATCACAATAAGTCCCAACACTTAGCCATTTTTCCACTTCCTCGGACTCACAGACTCACAATAAGTCCTGATACTTAGTTATTTTTCCACTTCTTCGGATTCATGAACTCACAGACTCACAATAAGTCCCAATACTTAGTCATTGTTCCACTTCTTCGAACTCATGAAATCACAGACTCACAATAATTCCAAATACTTAGTTGTTTTTCCACTTCCTCAAACTCACAGACTCACAATAAATCCCAATACTTGGAAATTTTTCCACTTCTTCGGACTCACAGACTTGCGGACTCACAATAAGTCCCAATACTTAGACATTTTCCCATTTGCTCGGACTCATAGACTCATGAACTCCCAGACTCACAATAAGTCTCGATACTTAGTTGTTTTTCCACTTCTTCAGACTCATTGACTCACAGACTTACAAACTCACGAAAATTCCCAATACTTAGTCATTTTCCCACTTCTTTGGACTTATGAACTCACAGACTCACAATAAGTCCCAATACTTAGTCGTTTTTCGACTTCTTCGGACTCCCAGACTCATGGACTTAGGAACTCACAATAAGTCCCAATACTTAGTCATTTTTCCACTTCTTCGGACTCACAGAGTCATGAAGTCATGGAATCACAATAAGTCCCAATACTTAGTCATTTTTCCACTTCTTCGGACTTGCAGACTCACGGACTCATGGTCTTATAACCTTTCTTTCAAAAGTCTGTCTGAAACGTCTCAACACTTAGCCATTTTTCCTTTGCCTGCCTTCGTGTACCTTCCACCATGTTAGTACATGTCATCTTCCTCCATGTCAGCTGACACGTGGCCCCTCCCCACATCATGATGATGTCACTGTGCGGAAAAATATCGAAATTTTTCCAATTTCGCCTATTATCCAAAATTACAAAAATGTTCAAATTTACCTAAAAATGAAATTATTTCTTAGGCCATCATTAGAGCTCTATAATTAAGATCAACACAACCAATTCAATCCTTATACATAAACGTTTGTTCATTGTTTTCAAATTTGACTCTTTCCACTTCAAATTTTCCATTATTAGTTGCAGGAAATTGGGGCTTTTTTCCCAATTCCATTCCATTTTACCATGGTCCCTCCATGACCATTAAATTTATTCAATTCCTCTCCACTACACACAAATTCAACCTCTAAATCCACCAATTACTTGGGTGCACATTCGGTCAACATTTTCGACATGAAAGTTTCTTCAATTCCTCCTTGAATTAGGAAATTTATTTAACCACTTTCACTCACTCATCCATAGCTTTATGTTGACTTCAAATTTGACCAATTACAAGAATGAATTTTCTCAGACAGAGATTAAATTTGTTGAATTTTCTCAGAAAGGGGGATGGGAATGTAATACCCTAGGCCGAGCCCCAATTTTAAATCCAAATGTAATTATACATATAATTTGGCGA
Organism: Picea mariana; assembly: GCA_032191745.1. NCBI lineage: Eukaryota > Viridiplantae > Streptophyta > Pinopsida > Pinales > Pinaceae > Picea > Picea mariana. The sequence goes on along the minus strand of JASDQU010244206.1, from coordinate 191,851 downwards.
GTTGATGGACCAAGATATTGGTTGGTTTTGCACACATTGAGTCAGTGCACGTGATTCTCACATCAAAGGGCCGTGCACATTTTAAAATAAATATCTCGCAGTTTAATGTATCTAGCGAGCACCTGTGTAAGTGTGCAGGAATGACACCCTAAAAAAGGAACCTCTTCATGTATAAAACATGCACTAGTGTAAGTGCGCAAGGATAGTGCACTAAAAATAAGAATGCACACATTCAAAAACTTTTGCGCAGATCGGCTTAATGCGCCATCTTTGTGTTTTTGAGGCTCGTGATCCTAGATAAAAAAATGCCAGTAGCTTTGTACTAAGAATGTAAATATTTTATAGGCTAGTGAGCCAGGTTGTTATAGGCTAGAAGGATTTTGTAATTATAGGCTAGAGGACCTATATGCTAAAGGCCAGTGAGACTATTTTTGTAATATGTAAATACTCATATTATTAATGAAAAACACATTGTTGCATGCAGACCGACCACGTAAATGATTATGGGGGGATGCAAGATACCAGATATATAAAATATGCAGAACAGAAACGAAATGCTAGAAATAACAGAATAACAGTGAAATATCCAGCATAATCTTCACAATACACAGAAATGATATACGAAATAGCAGCAGAAATAGCACTTGAACAGAAATAGCACTTGATTCAGATAGCAATGTTCACAGGCCTCTTCGAGGGGGAAACCTCCAATCGAGCAGCGCTCTATTACAATAATATCCAAGCTAGGGTTCTCATACCCTCGACTCCTATTTATACTAAAAAGAAGCATCTAGAGGAAGATCCTTC
>JASDQU010244206.1:165792-181040 GCA_032191745.1 Picea mariana | reverse complement strand
AATCTTTACATTCATCCACTCAAAGTTCACCTTTTGAGACGTGTTATGGATACCTACTAAAGGTTCCTTTGGACTTGATGTATGGGAGAGATGTCAATGCGAATGAAGAACACACAGAGGACAGAGCCCGCAAGTTCATCCAAAGGATTCAACAAATACACCAGGTAGTCTGGGAATAGTTGGAGAAGAGTCAAGCACAATATAAAGCTTAGCATGACAAGCACAGGGTTGATCATCAATTCCAAGTTGGAGACCAGGTATGGCTTCATATCAGCAAGGAATGATTGAAGGGTGAAGGTAAGAAACTTAAGCCCATCCGATATGGACCCTTCACTATTTTGGAGAAAAGAGGCACTAATGCTTTTTGTTTAGATCCTCCACCTTATATGCAAATATACGCAGTTGTGAACGTAGAGAACTTGAAACTTTTTGAACCTCCCATGATCATGGATCAGGATGAGGAAGTTTCAATACCATTAGTTGATGAGTTTGCACCTAAGTACTTATATGAGTTACAAGAAGATATCATCATGGACAGAAGGACAAGGACTTCACGCAGAGGTAATGTTGATTATCTTCGAGTAGGCTTAAAGGGCACACATCCAAGCAAGGCAAAGTGGATTGAGAAAAATAAGGTGAGGGAACTCTTCCCTCACTTACCAATTGATTGATGAAATCTTTTGGTGGTCCAAAAAGCTCTCAGTGGGAAGGTGTGATCCAAAATGGATTCAGAGAAGGTTAAGAGAACTCAGAACACACAAGAGCAAATTAGAACGCTCAGAATGGCTTCAGTAGGCAACAAAAGGGAAAAAATTCAAAGTTCCTAAAACATAGTGAAAATGGAATAATCACGAAGAGTGCATTGCAAGATTTCTAACAATGCAAACGGCTCGTCAAACGGAGTTATGGATCAAAATTTATAAGCGGTCAAAGTTCAGTCAAACTTGGTCAAATAGGAAAAAGTCAAAGTGACACGTGGAACCAATGCAAGGGTGACACGTGGCACAAGTGAGTTGGCAAGATGACGTGTCATGGAAGACACATGGGCACATTCGATGATGACACATGTCAACTTCATTGGCAAATCATATTGTGACAAGTGGTAGTTTTGGTGGACCAATTATATGGTGCCACATGGCCCAGTCATGGGCTGCCACGTGGCACTCCTCCAATGGATGGAATGTGAAAAAAATTATTTTTCTCCCCAAGAGTCAACCGCGTGACGTCCAACAGCCCAGAGGCCCCACACTCAGGTGCCAACCACGATACCACACCTTGATCCTTGTTTGTCATATGGTTCAATTATTATTTAACTGTAAAGTTTGTGCTAATGCGCCAAGAGAGGGGCTAGGCCTTTGGCCCAGCCCCTGGTTACGTATTGTACTACATGACCATAAGGTTATGCCCGCCTAGGGGCTTAACTCAACTGCCTCTAAATTTAGCCTTTCCTCCATTTTTTCCGCCAATTTAAACCACCGCTAAACCAACACCAGAATCTGCGCCATAAGTTGTAACCACTTGCCAAAAGGGGAGGCCCGTGGGATTGGACTCCAGGACCTCCACCAACTAAATTCTTAACTTAGCCTCCACTAACCACTCCACCAACAACCACATTTATTACATAATTTCCGCCAAATTGTGTAAGAAGGACTTTTCGCCAGTGCATTCAGACACAAGAGAGAAAGGAGAAGGGGCAGGCTGAGTGCATCCGTACAGTACATATTTGGGCACACTTTTCTAGATTTTGACATGGATTTCAAGATCTGTCAGTCATTAATTGCAAGAGCAGTGGCATGAAAACCGAGGTAGAGGTGTCTTGGGGGCCTGGAAGTGTCTGACCCGGATTGAGGCGTGGAGATGGTCATTTTTAGGTAAAACGACGCCACAAATGCAGTGGTGGTGTTGGTTTTCAGATCTGAGCAAAGATTCTGTGGCTTAACTCCATAATGAGGTATACTTATGTATTTTTCCCAATTCTTTTGTGGAGTTAATAAAAAGACCTACCCATTTAAGAGCAGGACCCGAAGATGTAGTCCACCAGGGATGAACTCCGTTATCAAGTTCTTTGTGTTCATATTGCATGATTGTGTCTCTTTCATTTTGAGCTTTTCCTTCTTTATGGTGTACTTTTGTTTATGCTCATTTTATGCAATTCTTTAATAAGTCACCTGACGAAAAGATCATGGATCAATTGTGGTATTTTGTATTCAAGTATTTGGTACATAACAAATTCCTGGGGAATTTGGAATTTTGGTCCAAGGATTAGCTTTTCCTATTTTTAATCTCTATCTGAGAAAATTTAGACCTATAATTGGTTGAATTTGAATTCAACATAAGGATATGGCTGAATGAGAGAAAGTGGTTAAATAAATTTCCTAATTCGTGGAGGAATTGAAGAAACTTTCATGCTGGAAATGTCGACTGACTATGCACCCAATTAATTGGTGGCTCTATAGGTTGAAATTTTTTGTACTCGAGAGGAATTGAATAAATGTAATGGTAATCAAGCAACCATGGTAAAATGGAATGAAATTGGGCAAAAAGCCCCTAATTCCTACAACTAATAATGGAAAATTCGAAGTGGAAAAAGTAAAACTTGAAAACAACGAGAAAATTTTTATGTATAAGGTTTGAATCGGTTGTATTGAGATTAATTATAGAGCTCTAATGACATCCTAAGAATGAATTCCATTTTTAGGTGAATTTTAACATTTTTGGAATTTTGGATAATAGGCGAAATTGGAAAAAAATTGGTATTTTTCTGTACGTTGACATCATCATGATGTGGGGAGGGGACACATGTCAGATGACATGTACTGCCATTGTGGAAGGTACACGGAGGCATACAGATGAAAAATGACTAAGTGTTGAGACTTTTCAGACAAACTTATGAAAGAAAGGTTTCAAGACTGTGATTCTGTGAGTCCGAAGAAGTAGAAAAATGGCTAAGTATTGGGAATTTATGTAAGTTTGTGAGTCCACAAGTCCGAAGAAGTGGGAAAATGGATAAGTATTGGGACTTATTGTGAATCCATAATTCTGTGAGTCTATGAGTCTAAAGAAGTGGAAAAACGACTGATTATTGGGAATCATTGTGAGTCTATGAGTCTGGGAGTTCGAAGAAGTGGAAACATGGCTAAGTATTGGGACTTATTGTGAGTCCGTGAGTCCGCAAGTCTGAAGAAGTGGAAAAATAGATAAGTATTTGGACTTATTGTGAGTCTATAAGTGTGTGAGTCCATGAGTCTGAAGAAGTGGAAAAACAACTAAGTATTGGGACTCATTGTGAGTCTGTGAGTCCGCGAGTTCGAAAAAGTGGAAAAAAATCTAAGTATCGGGACTTATTGTGAGTTCGTGAGTCCATGAGTCCAAGGAAGTGGAAAAATGACTAAGTATTGGGACTTATTGTGAGTATGTGAGTCTGTGATTCTACAAGTTTCAAGAAGTGGAAAAATGGCTAAGTATTGGGACTTGTTTTGAGTCTGTGAGTTTGTGAGTCTAAGGAAGAGGAAAAACAACTAAGTATCGGGACTTATTGTGAGTCAGTGAGTCGCAAGTCCAAAGAAGTGGAAAAACGACTAAGTATTGGGACTCATTTGAGTCTATGAGTCTGTGAGTCTGAATAAGTGAAAAAATGGATAAGTATTGGGACTTATTGTGAGTCCGTGAATCCGTGAGTCCGCGATTCTGAAGAAGTGGAAAAACAACTAAGTGTTGGGACTTATTGTGAGTTCATGAGTCCATAATTCTGCGGGTCTGAAGAAGTGGAAACATGGATAAGTATTGGGACTTATTATGAGTCTATGAGTCCGAAGAAGTGGAAAAATGGTTAAGTATTGAGACTTTTAGAAATACTTATGAAGGAAAGGTTACGAGTTTATAAGTCTACAATCCTATGAAGAAAAAAGAAACTAAGTATAATTGGTGTGCACAGTAGGTATTGGCATGTGACGTAGAAGTTGTGCATAGTAGTTATTAGTGAATGAAAGAAAAGTGGTACCTTCAGGTACAAGTAACAAAGTAGGGTCAGTTCCTCAAAATGTGGAACGATTACTTGGGGAAGCTACCAGCTAAAAATGTCTATACTCGAAGTAATGGATACGCATGAAGATGAGACTATGGAAGTGTGGAGAGATGGTTCCATAACAGGGAGAGGTACTCTTAGAAAAAGCACTATGATGAGAATATTTCACGAGATGATTGAAGGCAAAGACTAAAGAATGATAATGTAAGAGTCTAGATGCATCCATGAAGGCTTGAGAAGCCAGGAAGAGAAACTTTATGGGTGAAGGAAATTACTACAAGAAATCCATTGATTCTAATTAGAGTGGAATCAGGGAACAAGAGAGAAATATTTACTCTTTGAACTAGTGAAGATCCATTCATCATAAAGGGAATTAATATACAAATAAGGTAATACATTGTGGGAAGGGTTGTTCTCAAACGAATGATCTATCATGATGCTTGTTTCTGATAAAGAAAGAGAGAATGTGTACTTGGATATAAAGGAAACATTTCAAAGGGTTGGTCCTACATTTTTTGGATAGCACCCTCATGATGGTTATCATAGTAGCACAGTGGAAGCTTGGTTGTATGAAAAACTTTAGAGTGAAGTAATTGTTGATTTTTCAATGAGCTATGGCTCATGCATTTAATTCAATTTTCTATTTATCTTTTAACTTGAACTATAACTACTACAGCAAACCAAGATCACAAGAAGAATAACCATGCACAATAACGCAAGAAGTATCCTGGGAAAAACTTCTTGGCAAGGGAAGAAAACCCAGCCAATCCTTTGTTATATTATTCAAGAGATATACCTCCCACACCATCAGCAAACATAGCACACAAGAGGGTGTTGTAATTCTCATAATTTTAGACCACAACTTCTAAAATTATGAGATGACACAATGTTAAGTGTGTTTCATCAATGGGGATTCACCTTTATTTATATAATACTTGTCACATCAAATGATGTGTCTATTGGAACAATAGGGATGAACTCAATAACTCAAAATATAATTAATAATTACCATATTAATTATATTTTACATTAAGGCAGGGTTGACATATACCCTTTACATAACAAATAGGGTTATAGGTAAGTCTGACTCTTAAACAATATAGCAAGGGATCTCATACACCCACTAGTGCTCAGCCACTAGGGGCACATCCATATATGATCAGACATAGGGATGTCTCTCTATCTCCCTGTGTCTCACAACAGAACCACACTCACTATTGCTCAGCCACTAGGATCATGTTCACCTGTGCTCATTCACAGGCACGTCCAACTCAACAAATATTCTTTCTCACTGTGTTACATAGGAGGGTCATCTGGAGTTCATCATCTCAACTCTCTTCTCAGAGGAAGCTAATACATCGTTTCATCTCTGTCTTAGAACGATGCACCCAACTCATGGTATTTCACATGTTCACCTGTGCTCATCCATAGGCACGTCCAACTCAGTAGATCTTCTTTCTCACTATGTTACATAGGAAAATCATCTGCATTTCATATCAACTCTTTGTAATAAGAAGTCCAGCACAACGTTCTAGTTCTGTCTTAGATAGGAACCACACACCTAAATCATGGGCTCTCTCTCATTTCTGTGTCCTAGAGGATGTCTCACATAGTTGTAATCTTCAACACTCCCTCTCAACTAGGGAGGCATTCTCCACCAAGTCAGTTTCTCACGGAAGTACTTGAGCTTTATATTGGAAAGAATTTTGGTGAAGATATCTGCAGTATTCTCATGTGTAGGAAGGTACTACATATGTACTTCTTTCCTCTACACCATGTCTCTGATATTTTATTTCAACGTGTTTTGAACACAGGGTTCTCAAAGAGATTCACACAACTCTGGTTATAATAATAGAATCCATCTCATGATCAAATCATTCTGTCAGAGGCTTGTGAATCCATACTTCTTCACGAATTGCCACACACAATGTTATATGCTCTACTTCTGCAGTACTCAAGGCCGCATAGCTTTGTTTCCTGCTGCACCAGGAAACCATGGAAAAATCTAAGGTCAAACAACAAACGAATATGCCCTTCTGGTCCACTATACTCTTTGCTCAATCTTTATCGACATATCCTTGCAAACTCAAGTTCACACTGAAGGCATATCTCAAGCCATATCCAACTGTGCCTTGTATATATCTCAATACATGCTTTACTGCTATACATTGAGTCTATCTCAGCTGACTCATGGATTTAATAAGAACATTCGTTGCATAGCATATATTAGGTATGGTTTTAACTAGATACATCAATGATCCAATCAGTTGTCAGTACACATGTGGATCAATCTCGTCTAAATCATCATCATCTATTTTTTTTCAAATCCATCACCATCAGTGTAGACATGGATTTGCATTCTATCAAACTGAACTTCTTTAATATCCCTACTGTATATTTTCCTTGACTTAGGAAAAGTCTCATTGGTCCTCTATCATACTTCTTGTCCCAAGAATTAGTTCATCATACCTAGATCCTTCTTCTCGAAATTAGAAGTTGAGACTTGCTTGTATCCAACAACATGACTTTCTCAAGAATTCATCAAAATCAGGTTCTCGTAACCATAAAGTAATAGTATAGATTTGGATCAGCAACACTCTTGCTGAAACCCAAACTCATCAAGAATCCATCTATTTGATGTAGTTTCCAACTCATGGATGGTATTACAGATGGAAGTGCATCAGGCTACTAAATCAATATGTCTCATCATAATTTTACTCCCTCTACTCGTGAGAATCCTCTGACTACAAGTCTCGTTTTGTTATTTTCGACACTTCCATCATCTGCATGTATTTTTTCCTCTTGCAGAGTTTTTCAAGCCCAGACAGGCGTTTTTATGGATTACTGCAAAGTCTTTGGGAATATCAACTGGAACAAATGGATCAACAATTGTCTCCCTCTTAATTGATAAATGGGTGAAGGTATTTGTCTTTTCTTTCTTCTCAAATAGTTTTGACTCCCTCTCAGTCAAGTGACTTCCTCTAAAGTCTTGAAGGAAGAACATATTCCTTTCTTGTTAACCTACCTGGAACAAGGAAACAAGCAAAAGGAAACAAGACAAGAATATCTCCTAGAGGAGATTCATGAGTACATCTCTAGAATAAAAACAATTTAAGGATTGTTGTGACAGCTACAACACCTACTTTTAATGTAGCATGATAATTAAAACAATCAAACCTGGAGTCTTCACTTCCAGTGTGTTGTTCTTTGTATATACTAAGATCCCTATGGATCCATGATTGCGCCAAGGGTTCCTTCCTCCTACAAGTACCCTTATGACAATGATGCAAATAATGTATATACAAGTGCATACCTGAGAGTGTACATCAATGGAGGTTGTGCTTGTTTGTCAGTTTCATGATGATCAATGAAATTCCTTGCTTTTTTTCCATGACATTATGTTGTTGTAGCTTCCTGTGGCCACCAGCCACTGGTACATTCGATAAACATACTTGTTTTCCCTTGTAGCCACTTATACAAGTCTCTGCATCAACCTTGTAGCTCAACACTGTAATCAAGGTTTTATTGTTGTTTGTATATGACATAAGTAATAATGAGAATCTACTTGTTGTCAACCAATGTCTTGATTTTATAAAATAACCTTGAGTTGCTTAGAAAAAATATTGAAGACCAAAAACTTCAAGCAACTACTGTTGTTATCTTAAATTTCCTCTTTTGTCTCCTTGCTAGCCAAAGATTTGGTTTCCTACATTTTTCTTTATTGCAAAAGCAAGTTCAAAATTTCCATAATAGTAATAAATCTTTATTCCTTCACTTTTTAATCTTGCCACCCATATCAATAAGTTGATCTCTTAAGAGTTCTATTTTTGAGTCTGGAGAGGTGATTTATAACTAAGTCACCTTCTTCCATTCTCAAACTATGCAACTTATTAGAAGTCTCATAATGGACTTATGTGTATCCTTGGCTTTTTGAGAGGTCTCTAGATATTGAACATGTGGAATTATTTCCATATATATGAGATGCTGATAGTTGCAAGAACTTCATGAGTAGATGGAACACCATAGGAAAGAACATCAAAAACATCCTTCTATAATTGCTAGGATATACACCAACACCACCATTAAATAATTGCTTCAGTATATGACATCAAAATATGACAGTATAGAGAAATAGGAAAATCGAGATATAACTTAGAAATTTGACTTGTCCATAGGTCTTTGTAACTATGTTGTCAAGACTAGAGTTTTTTTGAGTTCACGTTGTTTACCTAAAATCTAAAACCTCTTCCGAAGGAGATCAACAATTTGGAGATTTGGTGTTTATAGGTTTTTTTACTTTTTCTCCCTATTGCAAAGCAATTATGGATTTCGACGGTCATCACTGTTCTTGTAGCTTTAGCAGTGCACTAGGGGATTACTACGAATTTCCAGTTTACAGTTCTTGTAGCTACACCAGTGCGTTGGTGGATCCGTTTCACCTTCACCATTATTATGGTTGCAATAGTGCACTTGGGGGCTACTTCATGTTTCTTGAATGCCATTCTTATAGCTCCAATGGTGCATTGGGGGTATACTCTGGGTTTCCCATTAACAGTCAACACGGATTTTTCTGTCCACTGGGATTCAACTGTCTTTACGATTCTTATAGCTACGAAGGTGCGTTGGGGGTCGACACCCCTTGCGGTGTCTCTGATTCTTACGTTAGGATGCAGGATCACTCTGAAACAGTTTGTACAGTTACAGTTGAAGGTTCATCCAATAGTTTAGACCAAAACATGAATTCAGTGATCGTTCCTGCCCTCAGTTTAGACACCTCGACTAAGAAGTCCTTATCATCTTCTCTGGTTAAGGAGGCCACTGTAACCCTGTCTGCCTTGTTGGAATAGATAGTCACGGACTCACAAAAATCAAGAGTGAATTCAATTTCGAGGGAACCAGACATAGAGCTGGAAGAAAACTTAAGAAACGAGAGAAGCAAAACCAATATTAGTTCAATTAATTAGAATTGCAGCCAAGACTAGAGGTTTGCGACCAACTATAAGGTTTCTTAGAAATGTGGCTTGGTCTGTGGGTCCTCTTCAAGCCTACGGCTAGTTTCACCCTTAAGACCTGCAACTGGAGCTTCAAGCCCTTTCCCTTTTGAAATTGCAAGTGGTCATCTTCAGGACCTGCTCTGAAACCATGTTGATTTTTCAATGAGCCATGGCTCATGCATTTAATTCAATTTTCTATTTAGCTTTTAACTTGAACCATAACTACTACAACAAACCAAGATCACAAGAAGAATAACCATGCACAAGAACACAAGAAGTATCTAGGGAAATCCTTCTAAACAAGGGAAGAAAACCAAGCCAATCCTTTTCTATATTCTTCAAGAGAAATACCTCCCACACCATCACCAAACTTATCACACAAGAGGGTGATGTAATTCTCATAATTTCATACCACAACTTCTAAAATTATGAGATGAGACAATGTTAAGTGTGTTTCCTCAATGGGGATTCACCTTTATTTATATAAGACTTGTCACATCAAATGATGTGTCTATTAGCACAATAGGGCCGACCTCAATAACACGAAATGTAATTAATAATTACCATATTAATTATCTTTTACATTAAGGTGGGGTCGACTTGTACCATTTACATAACAAATAGGGTTATAGGTAAGTCTGACTCTTGAACAATATAGCAAGGTATATCATATACCCACTATTTCTCAACCACTAGGGGCAGATCCACCTATGCTCAGCCACAAGGATGTCTCTCTATCTCACTACATCTCACCGGAGAACCACACTCACTAGTGCTTATCCACTGGGATCACGTTCACCTGTGTTCATCCACAAGCACGTACAACTCAACAGATATTCTTTCTAACTGCATTACATAGGAGGTTCATTTGGAGTTCATCATCTCAACTCTATGCTTAGAGGAGGCTAATACATCGTTTCATCTATGTCTTAGAACAATGCACCCAGCTTGTTAGCACTTGGTAAATTTCCTAGAGGTTCACATAGAAGAAATCCACAAAATGTAACTTTATCCAACCACTTTTGAAGCTAGGATCTAGCCCTTCCAACTTCAAAGGGGGATCTCTCTATATGATTTAGCTATGTTTCCAATTTTAAATATTAGTCTAGGTAAATAAATAGGTCGGTTTTGTTGTCAAAGTGTTTTTTCGAATTGGTTGAGACAATCTACACATCCATTGGGCTATGGGGTCTGTGTTTAATAAGATATGAAATCCGAACCAAAAACGCAAAGGAAAACTTTCACAGGGTGAGATAATATAATCACTGGATTCTTTAATAGCATAAATGATGAATAGCAGAAAAATGAGAAAGATAATTTTCAACAAAGAAGCAGTTAAGAATTTCTTTATTGAAAACACCAGAAGATAAAAAACTAAAATCTTTCGAGTCAGAAACAAGGTATACGAGATAAATCCTGCAACATTCATTACTCTTAAAGATTAGATTTAGAAAACAGTATGATAACAAATCAAGAATAACATTCAACTTAGAGAGAAAAACATCACCAGTAAATACACGCAAGAATCCTGTAAAAGTGCCTCATTTTATTAATGGAAGATCTCTTGAAAAAGATTACAGTCTGATAGCGTCAGGGTGTGAAGATCAACAATCCTCAATACTTCGAAATATGAAGTATTTATAAATCAAATTACAAACGATCCTGTCATTAATGATCAGAACGTGCTAAATCTATTTTTAGCCTAACTAACTTAACAAATTTCCTAAATCTAGGCGCTGCTTGATGATGTGGTGTAACTGCACGCTGATTTCTGGGTGGGTCGTTGATGAAGCCTTTGCACGACCTCATCTGATTGGAAAAATGACTGGACAGGGACAACTCATATGCTACTCGATCAGATCACAGAGTTCCTCCCATCGGAGATGACTGGGCACGTTGACTTTGAGTAGCCTTTGATACACTTCGTCCATTTCTGTGTATTTGGCGAAGGTAGGCTTGGTGAGGAAAATGTACCGAATCTCATGTTGAATACTGATGTCCCACTGAAGAGCATCTAAAAAAGCCTTGCCAGTGATGCTCCCTTGAATGCCTGCAAACTTTGAACCATCCTTAGCCACATCGGCCAATCTCTTCTTGTAGTCTGGGAGTGTCATAAATTTATCATTGATTAGCTTCAGACCAGGAAGACCTTTCTTCTGTAGAGCATCAATCTTACTGAAGAATCTTTGTACCCCTAGGTCCATGGCCTGAACCTTTTCTTCCAGCTGAAGCATTAATCCTCTCTTGGTCAAAAATCTTTTGACCTCAAGGATGGTCTTTGTTCTGTCTTCAATTTTCAGCTCTTCCAGCTCTTCCCTGGTCTTAGAATTTAGGAACTTGATGATCTCGTTTGCCTATGTTGGCATGTCTTCCAATTCTACTCTGATCTCCTCAATGGCCTGTTTTCTCCTCTGGACCAATTCATTCTACTCAAACATGATCTGGATCATGGGCCATATCTCATTCATGGACTTAGTGATGTCTGTCCATACACTCTCTTTAACCTCAGCCAAAGTCTTTCCTGCCACTGTTTGCTTCCATAGCTGTTGTAGCTCCTGCTTGAGCTGCTCTGTCACCTACTTTTCCTTGGAGAGGCTGGTATGAAAGGAAGATTTGAGTTCATGAAGGTTTTCAATCTCCTTTTTTAGCCTGTTGAACTCTGTTTCCTGCAGGTTCATTTTTTCCATGGACTTAGCAAGGTCGGTTGTCTTCTCCTGGGATGTTAATGGAGTTGCGGATGGGACTTTTGTCACTGACACTGTGCTCACTCCTGAAATTGGAATAGCACTCAATGGAATGACTTCCATTGGCTTCAGTTGCACTTTCTCTTTTAATATTTTCTCCATCTCAGCTTCCATCTCCTTAAGTTGTGCGTTCTTCTCCATGAGAAACTTGAGCATTTCATCCTTCTCTCCTTCTTTCTCTGCTATCTCCTTCACCTGCGAATCCTTTGTGGGTGGGAGCTTCAGTTGTTTCCTCAAGGATGATATGTCATCATTCTTCTTCTTTATCATTTCCTCAGCTGCTTTCACGTTTGAAGGATTGTAACTGGTCTTGAGGACCAGCTCCTCCAAAGTCTTGATCCTATTGTCCTTTGCAAAGGACGATATCTTCTCCAACTTGAGTTGTGTTTGAACATTGTTCAGTGACACCTGCAATTTGGACGCAGAAGTGGAAGCATGCGCCAACGTATAGAAAACCATTTCCCCTGTCTACTTGTGCAGATCCATCTGATCGGCCGGATGCACGCCCTTCGTCTGGAATTCGAAGGTGGCCCTTTTATAGTCAGTGATCACCTTGGGGTCTGGTACCTGTGCCTGGAGGAATGCCATATGCATTCTACCCTTCTTGGTGTCGAATGCTGATAGAAACCTATGTTTCGCAGTCGACGTCTGTTTCCATAACTGGGCACAAGTACTATTGGTCAGGGTCTGGTTCCTTTTCTTGATCAGCTCATATTTTTAAAAAATGCTCAACTTAGGTCCTACCTTGCCTGGATGAGTGTTCAATGGAGAGTCTGTGGACTTCTTCAACAATGCTGGGTTAATGACCTTATGGAGGCTCGAATCGAAGGGTGGAATACCAACTTTGGTCACTATAGTCGACAAGGCTTCTTTTTCCCTGGTCGGGCCAAGAGCTGCAACAGTCTTAGGCCTCTTGGTATGCAACTGGAATTCCTCGGAAGATACCTCAGTGACAGGCGGAGATAAATCTTGCCTCAGCCTTTTCTCTTTTGGGACCTGTGGCGTGGTCGTTTGTGACACAGTGGCCGGGGGATCTTCCTATTCTACTTCGACCAATGTGTTAGGCTCCCACACTGTCTAATTTTCAAATTGTTCCACTTGAGGCCTAGCTTCATGAACATATGGGATGTTCTTGTTCTTCACCCTCATCTCTGAGATGATCCCACATGGATCATAATGCCATGGGGAGCTCATGGAGAACTTCATTTCCCTTAGCATCCTGTCTGCTTCTTCCCCAGTGCCCCAATTGTTCCATATGAAGGAGCCAATCTGCCCCTTGATTCTAAGCTGCTTCTTTTTCTTTAATGACACAAAATGGATATCATCGGAATTTATTATCTGCCTTATATATTCTAGAGCAAAGATTCTGACAGGCAGATACTTGGGAAGCTTATACGGTACCAACTCGCACCCGTATACTCTGATCTCAGTGTAATCTTGATATAAGTACTAATCCCCAGTCTTTGTGTTGTCCAAGAGATGCAGGATCCTCTGAACTTCATCATTTATCTGAGGCTCGGGCCTGCCGCATAGCATACTTACCACAGGGTGGTAGAATTGGTCGATGAACTCCTTGAAACTGAAATCAGTGGAGTTGTGCTTGAGCAACGAGGTCCATGCTATGACTACCTGAGGTCTACCATCTCCATCCATCTTCTGCATGGAAAATCCAAATTTATCCGCCTAGAAGAAGATGAACAAGTATGCTAGTATCGATGAGTATCTAAACATGCCTTCCGTGCCGAAATTCACGAACTGTTAGTGAATATTGTCTACCAAGAATGTGATGAAGTCAAACTAGGTGGTGGGATTTGCATCGGTAGAGAAGATGGATAGAAAACCCAGAATGGGTTCATCTACCCACTGATCAGAATAGTATCCTAACTAATCCGTTGGATCTTTTAACTGATTATGGTTGAGTTTTACTTGCATGAATTAATTAACCATTTTGAGAAATTATTGAAAGAATGAGGAAAAGAAGAGGATTATGACATTCAAATACACATATGCAGATCTGAAAAGAATAATAAACAGCAAACCATAAGAACGCAGGTTGATAACGGAGTTCGGCACAATGTTTGCCTACGTCTCCGGGCCTTTTTCCTTGTGAGGGAGGCTTCTTTATTTCTGCTCAAGTGCTCAAAATTACATCTCAGTAATGCCAAAAGGCTACAATACTGATCTGGTCTTGTTCTCCTAGATCTCTAGAACCCTGTGAAAGAAATGGCATGCAAAACTGATTCTCCAAGCTCCCAGAAACGATCCGACAGCGTCTCCACCTCAAAGGCTTCCCTACATCAAACTGACTTTGGCTTGGCTTTCCTCTAGCATAACTCTGCTCTGAATGACTGTGTTTGGCCTCAAACAGGCATAGTTTATATAGCCTTGGATTTGGTTTCACATCCCCAACTTCCTTCAAGAATCTGGCCTCCAAAAATGCCCAATATCCTCCAAAAATGGAGTAAATCTGCTAATAATAGGCATATTAATTAAAAAAAACCCATTCTGTTTAAAAAACCCACTAATATAAAGTTTTGTTGGGCGCAGCCCCCAATATGCGTGCCCCTGGTCATATTAATAAGCCCATGTGGCCACGCGCCTTACGCACTGGCCCCTGCACATTGGCCCTGGCTCCTGGTCACCCGGCGTTTTGCATGCGCCCGTGGCTTATGGTTATAACCATGGTTTTAAATATTACCCGCGCCCTTGTAGGTGTAGCCCCGGGTCTCATAGCATATGCATAGGACCTGGGCCAAACATTACATAACCGCACATTTTTATATGTTGGGGATCGGTTACATTGTGTGGTCATTGCGCCGAGGGTTGGGGCCAAGCCCCGGCCCTTTTTTCCGTCGGCCAACCCTTTGACAAAACTTAAATAAATTTCCCGTCGGATACATTACAAGCACCACACGTCGCCAACTTGGTTAGCACGAATTCGTTGGTCCGTTCGCCACCGAGAGGTCACAGGTTCAAGTCTCGGCCGAGCCAAACAAATTTTATACATATAAACCAACGACCAATAATGGGGTGCCACGTGGCAGCCCTTGAATGGGCCACGTGGCACCCTTACAAACCAACCAGATTATGCCACGTGTCAACATGTGATTCGCCCACGTCTGCCGCCACATCGACTCTGCCGTACGCTCTGTCACTTGCCACCATACTGCCATGTCATCCCACGTGTCTGCCCCGTCATTGTGCCACATCAGCTTCTGACATCATCCTGCCACGTGTCACCCTGTGAGTGGTGACACGTGTCACCTCCATAGTGGTCCAACCGTACGCCAAAAATGCCAAATTCACTTGACACATGTCGCACCCTGGTGATGCCATGTGTCATCCGTATGGATCTGCCACGTGTCACCCTCTGAAGCCGCCACATCAGCTGTACGGCCCTGACACGTGGACTGTACGGACTGTATAGTCATCCCCTTTTTTGCCTGTTTGACTTTTCGGACAGAACGCGATATCTTCTCCATACGG
>JASDQU010244206.1:137815-149627 GCA_032191745.1 Picea mariana | reverse complement strand
GTGTCCCCATAACTGCTCTCATTCCTCCCCCCCCATTCGCTCATGGAAAGCCCCCTCACTATGACCTTTACCTCCAATAGATAGCCACCATGTCACCTGTCTGTATTCCCTCAGTCACTATCACCTGCCATCTCACATCCCAAATGATCCATTGGCCATTTATCACTAGATAACTTATTCGTTATCCAGCTGACCGATCTCCCATGCCCAACCGACCCCCGTTTACTTAAAACTACCATTATTCTCCCTACTTTCGCCATTCACCCATCGCACCAGAGTTTTTACAACATTTACTCCTCCGTTACAGTCAGTTTCCCTCATCCACAGTCAGTCGCCCCCACTAACGTTGTGTTTTCTTGCAGGTATTGTTGCAGAAATGGCGCCAAATTCCAAACAAGCAGAAGGAGAGGAGAATCCGTTTCTCCCACCTCCTGTCAACCTTGACAGGATCCCATTGGTCAACAAAGACGGATTAATCACAGACACAAAATGTGATTTTTATTTCACAGACCTTCAGTCGTGGCTCAGGGAAGTTTTCCTGGACCAAAGCGATGAAATCGGGCTCTGGGAGTCCAATTTACCCCTTTACCTCTTCCCTCAGATCCATCCTTTCCTATAATTCGCTCTCAAATTCCAAGCCCACTACATTCCTGAGCAAAGAGTCGTCGTCTCCTCATTCGGAGAGATCTTGTTCCTCACCACACCCGAATCCATAGACTAGATGATGCAAATTCCCCGAGCCGACTCTACGTCACCTTTCAACCTGGATCAGAGTATATGGGTGCGAGTTGGCACCGTATAAGTTGCCCAAGTATCTACCTGTCAGGATTTTTTCTTTGGAATATATAAGGCAGATAATAAATTCCAATGATATCCACTTTTTTTCACTGAAGAAAAAGCAACAGCTTAGAATCAAGGGGCAGATTGGCTCCTTCATCTGCAACAATCATGGTGCTGGGGAAGAAGCAGACAGGATGCTGAGGGAAATGAAGATATTTATGAGTTTCCCATGGCATTATGATCCATGTGGGATCATCTCCGATATGAGGGTGAAAAACAAGAACATCCCATATGTTCATGAAGCTAGGCCTGAAGTTGAAAAATTTGTAAATCAGACAGTGTGGGAGCCTAACACATTGGTCGAAGTAGAACAGTAGGATCCCCCAACCACTGTGTCACAAACAACCACGCCACAGGTCCCAAAAGAGAAAAGGCTGAGGCAAGATTTATCTCCACCTATCACTGAGGTATCATCCGAAGAATTCCAACTGCATACCAAGAGGCCTAAGACTTCTGCAGTTCCTGGCCCAACTGGGGAAAAAGAAGCCCCGTCTACTATAGTGACCAAAGTTGGTATTCCACCCTTCGGTTAGAGCCTCCATAAGGTCATAACCCTAGCAATGCCGAAAAATTCTACAGATTCTCCATTGACGACCCAGCCAGGCAAGGTGGGACCGAAGCTGAGTATCTTTGAGAAATATGAGCTGATCAAGAAAAGAAACTAGACCTTGACCAGCAATACTTGCGCCCAGTTCTGGAAGCAAACGTCGACTGCGCAACATAAGTTGCTATCGGCATTCGACACCGCGAAGGGAAGAATGCATATGGCATTCCTCTAGGCACAGGTACCAGATCCCAAGGTGATCACTGACTATAAAAGAGCCACCCTCGAATTCCAGACGAAGGATGTGCATCCGGTCGATCAGATGGATCTGCACAAGTAGATAGGGGAAATGGTATTTTACATGCTGGCGCATGCTTCCACCACTGCGTCCAAATTGTAGGTGTCCCTAAACAATGTTCAAACACAACTCAAGTTGGAGAAGATATCGTCCTTTGCAAAGGACAATAGGATCAAAACTTTGGAGGAGCTGGTCCTCAAGATCGGTTACGATCCTTTAAACATGAAAGCAGCTGAGGAAATGATAAAGAAGAAGAATGTTGACATAGCCTCCTTGAGGAAACAACTGAAACTCTCGCCCATAGAGGATTCACAGGTAAAGGAGATAGTAGAGAAAGAAGGAGATGGAAGCTGAAATGGAGAAACTAGTGAAAGAGAAAGAACAATTGAAGCCAATGGAAGTCATTCCATTGAATGCCATTCCAATTTCGGGAGTGAGCACAGCATCAGTGATAGAAGTCCCATTTTCTACTCCATTGACACCCCTAGAAAAGACAGTTGACCTGGCTAAGTCCATGGAAAATATGAACCTGCAGGAAACAGAGATCAACAGGCTTAACAAGGAGATTGGGAACCTTCAGGAACTCAAATCCTCCTTCCAGACCAGCCTCTCCAAGGAAAAGCAGGTGACCGATCAGCTCAAGTAGAAGTTACAATAGCTCCGGAAGAAGACAGTGGCAGGAAAGACTTTGGCCAAGGCTAAAGAAAGTGTATGGACAGACATCACCAAGTCCATGAACGAGATATGGCCTATGACATAGATTATGTTCGAGCAGAATGAATTGGTATAGAGAAGCAAACAGGCCATCGAGAAGATCAGAGTAGAATTGGGAGAGATGCCAACACAGGTGAACGAGATCATCAAGTTCCTAAATTCTAAGACCAGGGAAGAGCTGAAAGTTGAAGACAGAACAGAGACCATCCTTGAGGTCAAAAGAGTTTTGACCAAGAGAGGATTAATGCTCTAGCTGGAAGAAAAGGTTCAAGCCATGGACCTGGGGGTACAAAGATTCTTTAGTAAGATTGAGGCACTATAGAAGAAAGGTCTTCCTGGTCTGAAGGTAATCAATGATAAATTGATGACACTCCCATACTACAAGAAGAGATTGGCTGATGTGGCTAAGGATAGTTCAAAGTTTGCAGGAATTCAAGGGAGCATCACTGGCAAGGCGTTTCTAGATGCTCTTCAGTGGGACATCAGTATCCAACGCGAGATTCAATACATCTTCCTCACCAAGCCTACCTTCACCAAGTACACAGAAATGGATGAAGTGTATCGAAGGCTACTCAAAGTCAACGTTCCCAGGAATCTCCGATGGGAGGAATGTTGTGATCTAATCGAGTAGCAGATGAGCTATCCCAGTCCAGCCATTTGTCCAGTCAGATGAGGTCGTGCAGAGGCTTCATCAACGGCCCACCCGAAAATCAGCATGCAGTTACACCACATCATCAAGCAGTTCCTAGATTTAGGAAATTTGTTAAGTTAGTTAGGCTAAAAATAGATTTAGCACGTCTTAATCATTAATTATAGGATCGTTTGTAATTTGAGTTATAAATACTTCATCTTTTGAAGTATTGAGGGTTGTTGATCTTCACACCCTAACACTATCAGACTGTAATATTTTTGAAGAGATCTTCCATTAATACAAAGAGGCACTTTACAGGATTCTTGCATGTATTCACTGGTGATGTTTTCTCTCTAAGTTGAATGTGTCTCTCACTTTGTTATCATACTGTCTTCTAATTCTAATCTTTAAGAGTAACGAATGTTGTAGAATTTATCTCGTATACCCTATTTTTGACTCGAAAGATTTTAGTGTTTTATCTTCTGGTGTTTTCAATAAAGAAATTCTTAATTGCTTCTTTGTTGAAATTATCTCTCTCATCTTTTCTGCTATTCATCATTTACGTTATTAAAGGATCCACTGATTATATTATCTCACCCCGTGAAAGTTTTCCTTTGCGTTTCTTGTTCGGATTTCATATTTTATTAAAACACAGACCCCATAGCCCAATGGATGTGTAGACTGTCTCAACCAATTCGAAAAACACTTTGACAACAAAACCGACCTATTTCTTTACCTAGCCTAATATTTAAAATTGGAAACATAGCTAAATTCTATAAAGAGATCCCTCTTTGAAGTTGGAAGGGCTAGATCCCAGCTTCGAAAGTGGTTGGATAAAGTTACCTTTTGTAGATTTCTTCTGTTGTCAACCTCTATGAAATTTACAGAGTGCTAACAGTATTCATGCACGCACATCCTCTAGAGTATGGTTGCACCTAGCAATAATTCCCATCCAATTGCTGACTTCTCAAAATATCTTTGTGCACTCAGTTGTGCACTTGTGTAGTGTTTCTCAAGCATTGTTTCCTTCTAGCACTATTTTCTCCATCTTCTCATGTGTTGATGTTGCGCTTTGTCCTAAATTCATCTTAGGTTCCTTCTGAACATCTGGTATCTCTACCTCTTTATGTGCCTCCACTTCCAGAGTTACGCTTCCCATGGTACCCTCAACCTTAGTCATTGAGGAACTATGTTGGGGACTTCGGACTTGCATCTTTTCTACTGTTTGCATATTTGTGGAACAAAAGGTATGATCTAATGGTCTTGGGATTTGGGGTTTGGGCCAGTCATTTGTATCCGCTGCTCAGGTGTTTATGGGTTTGGACCAAGAATTTCTAGTCTTTGCTCAAGTATCTCTGTGGGATCGAGCTACATGGGTTTTGGATCAGTGATTTGGAGTGGACTGTCAGTTTTTAGAGGTGGTGACTAGGGTTGTGGTGGTGATGGAGGGTGATCAGTGATGATGGTGGATGGAGTGGTGTCAAGCTTAGGGTTGTCTTGGATATGTATGATAGGGGCTACTCAAACCATTGAGCGAGTCTGAGAGATGGTGGATGGAATGGGTTGGGGGTTCAGAACCTTTCTTGGTGAGATCCTTGTCCTATTTTTCTTGGCCACGGGCTCTGTGATGAATGCAACACTAAGTATTTCATTGACATCCTTACCTGTCAACATAGCTTACTATGGAAGTTGCAGGAACATCGATAGTTTTATTTTCTTGCACTCTAGTGGCTGATTCTCTTCCTCCTCTTCTGAGTCTGTCTATGTCAAAGCTTCTTTCTTCTGTACCATTGGGTCGGAACTCGGTCCTACCCCTGCTTCCTGACATTTGTTCTTCAACAGCTAGGTGGAAAAAACATAGTGCATCCCTGACTTGCGTGGGGTGCATTTGACTCCAGGCTACAACATCACCTTCTTGTCGAAGGCCTCTTCTTTCAAATAGAATGACAGCATCCATGAGTGGAATTCCTCCCTATTGTCATACCTCGACCACATAAATATATGGTGTTGGTTCATGCTGAATGTTATGTTCCATGTATTGTAGTTAAGCCACTCCTATGGAATGCACAACCACTGTGTTGCATTAATTAGCCCATTGTACCACTTGAAGAATGTCATTTTGTTGAAGGTGATGTTCTCTGAGTCCTCCCTTGAATGTCAGGGCTCAAAAAATTTCTCTAAGCACCCCTTATCTTCGATCACCAATGGTATTCCATCAAGTAGCATCCACTTGAGCATTGCAAACTCAAGAAAAAAGTATCCATAGGTAAAAGTACCACCTTTCTCCTGGTGTTATTAGATTAATCAATAGGTGTGGACACTAACAGATCTCTCTACATCCACCTGGATCTAGAACAAAATAGGACAGGACATGAATCTTTCCCTAAGTTACGACCATTGAATTAGCTAGTAAGGAAGAACAAGTGACACACCTTTGTATCGCTTCCTTAGGTATTTGTTTCTCCCGCTTTGCTCCAGTTCTCTCGTGAGGTCAAGACCAAGACAACACAAACCAACCAAAGTGAAGATAGCAAAATGTATCCAATTGTCAACTTATGCATATGATCAAGGAGTTACACAATAAAGTAAGAATGACTTTATGGAAAAATGACATATCGTTGTATCATATTAATTGAAAGTAGAAGATACAACCTGATCACCTTGATGTTGCAAGCTTCCTTTCAGTGACTCTTGGTTCCAACACACACACTTGCTCTGTCTTTGCATGAAGAAGATCCAATTCCTCTTGACAGACCTACTAGAGTCTCCAAGCTTCTATTCAAGCAGGGTTCTTCACACAATTTCTTCACCAATTCTTCAATTAATCTTGCTTAACCTTTTCCATGAGAATCCTTTCAATATATAGGAGAGGGTGAGATGGTTACATGGATGAGAATGATCCCACCAATTCAAGGAATCCAGTAAAATGACAACCATATGAATGCCAACCCATTTTCTAGAAGATTCCCTTCTAGAACCCTCAAGACTTTTTCTTTTTTCCAAATTCAAAAACAAGTTCGCACCCTCTGTATAGAGAAACCTGCGAGAAGTTCGCACCCTAGATGAAGGTTGCCTATGAGAATGGGTCATTCTCGCACCCTAGGCCATATGTAGCCTACGACCTCACTTTGAAAATATGTTTTCTGGAAGGAGATAAGTGCCACTTTTCTCAGGAGAAAGTTCTTGTTGGGAGCTTGAGTACACTATTGTCAATACATCACCAAGATGACCAAAATCATGTGTAATAGAATGCCCCCCAAAGTATGAGGCCGAAATTAGTGACAACCAAAGTACTTTGTAAACTGCATGTATGTGTCAGAAACCAGGAGTGCACCTAATTGGAAACTTGCAAACAACCAAGCATCTGCAAAATATCATACTAGTTCTGAGGTAGGCATTCCCATACTCAAATCACAGACAGATGACATCATAGACATAGGTCATGGCCACCAATCATACACCATGGATCCATGCCATCAAAATATCGTATAGCCACCAAGAATACACTGTGGATCCATGCAAGAAGATTCAAATTAATACGACATAGCCACGAAACATACAAAGTGGATCTATGTGTCAGCAAATTATACATAGTCCATCGCAGCCTGGATCAAAGAGATGAGATCCAGGGCCTTCAATCCCATCACCTGAAAGTACAAATATAACCATGTGATTACATGTGCTAAAGTCAAACATGGTAGAAACCACTTGATTACCGGTCATTGATGAAACCGTTAACAAGTGCGAGGGAAAATCACCATTAATGTCAATGACTCCCAAGGTACACTAGTACAATCCACTGAATGTGAATAAATGAGTTGAGGTCGAACATCCGATGAAATATCCCGATCATGGGTCAATGATGAAAACGCACTTTCGAAAGCGAGGAAACCTGCCATTGAGGCATGCAAGTTCCAAGGTACAAAAGAATTTCTAAGTCTTGTTTCCAGATAATGAGTTGGAGTCGATGGAACAAAACTCGTCACAGGAGGGCCTTTATGTATCCCTCATCAATGAAATGAAATGAGTAACATATTTTGAAGGTGAAACAGAGTATGATGTAAGTTGAACTGGACACAGGGAAGGCTGACACAGAGAGAATGGACAACTGCAGATGGCCGACTCAATCGAGGTTTCAGATGAACTTCTCTTGAACATATGAATGACACGACCAATGATTTGGCAGCACTGACTTAGAGACGACTCAGGATATGACCTTGTAGTAAGTTGAATGAGAGACAAATGGATTTCCCAAACCAGCTTCAGATAATGAATAGGGGGTGTCATGTTCAAGAGCGACACTTACTGCCAATAATATGAATACGAAAACACATCCCTTTCCCAAATTTTCCCCCACCATTTCTGGCAAGTACCTCTTTATTTTTACGCAATCTTGAGGAGGATAACATATGCTTTTTGATGTAAGCTCATCCTTCAGATGAGTCCCTTGGAGTATGTTTAACGAACCCTAGGAAGGAGTGGTTTGGTCCCATTACAGTTCTTTCGATGTTTGTTTAACGAGTCCAAAGATAGAAAACTCGAAGGTTTTTCATGATTATAGAGTCTGGAAAAACACTTAAAACAGAACTCTCTCAGTTCCTTTTTCATAAAATAGTCTGATGAGACTGAAAAAGAGATAAATTATCGCCCAATAGACACTTTCTTCAAATACTTTAATGAGCGTGAAAATAGCAAGATCGCTCAGCAATCTTTTCATGTTTAGAGAGTCTGAAAAGAGCTTAAAGAGGACTCCAGGGGGTTCATTTTTTGTATAACCTTGTTGAGCCCAAAAAAGTGATAAAAGTGTTCTCGATTACGTTCTCATGTATTTTCAAGCGTGAGAACGAACAAAGAGCAAGCTCGAGGTTTTGTGCAAAAAAACATAAAAAACAATTCAAACATGCAATGAAAAAGAGAAAAAATATCCATATCCCTGTGTATGAACATCAAAGTCATCATGTCTGCAAAAAGTTGCACTCATAGGGGTATTAGGCATTAGGTTTGATAAATAAAACAATTATAAAAACCAACCAAAATGGTAAAAAGTAAATATAAGTGGGTAAAAGTTCTTTTTACCATAGTCATTGTAACTTTGCTAAGATTTTAGCCCAAAACTCCTCTTTTGCCCTTGAATTTCGGCACTTGATTGCAGAAGGTACGAGCAACCATTTGGAAAACCATCTCTGGCAGTGAGGTAAGATCCTTATCTTCTATCTTTTCATGGTTCAATTTTTAATTTTCATTGGTAAATTTCAAGTTTTTGAGCTTGTTTTAGGGCTCAAATTTGCACTCAGGCATTCTCGCAGGCTAGCCACATGGGACCTGCGAGAATGCATGATTCTCATAGGTGTCCCCGAAGGCACCTATGAGAACCTCGCACTGTTCCAAAGGGACACCTACGAGAACCGCAAAATGAAAATTTTCTTTAATGTTTTCTCAATGAAAAATGTACCAAGTCTTGAAGAGAGTTGTTGACCTTCTTCTTATGGTTCTTGTGCAAGCATTTGGCTGTCACCATGGTTCTGGAATGCGCGTGAAAGAGAGCATGAAGAAGATGATGCTATTGTTGGGAATAACCTAGGCACCATTGCCACTTTGCGAGACTGTGGTCTCCTGAAATTCTTTCGAATCCTGGGTATGAGGGCCCAAGTCACGCTGTTGGGTTACCTCGTTCATATGTGGGACATGGACCAACAAGTATTCCACGTAGGGGTGCACACAATGTCCTTGGATATCGAGGATGTTTGTTTCCTGATAGGACTATCATGACATGGGCACCACACTATCTTGACTGGTAGCCGAGGTGGTGGGTTGCCTATGAGTGAATACTGTCATTTTTACTGTGTTCCAGAGGCGAAAAGAAGCAAAGGAAAAGTGGCCATTTGGGGGGTGCAGGATTTGACCCTTTGCACTATTTTGTTCACCATTTCTCGTATGGCTAGGAGCACTGCTCCACACATGGCTCTCCAGAGCTACTTTCAGTATGCCATAGAGTGTACTGAGCTTCAGGTTTTCAACTGGTCAGATGCAGTCCTTCATAGCGTGAAGAGGCAATTGACTAAATGCAGGAGAGCCGACCTGAAGCAATTCGAGCATGGGTCATTGTTGGTGTCCTTCTTTCTTGAGAGGGTTCCCTTGCTGAGGTTGCAGGTTGAGTGGGTTTTACCGACTCCAGAGGATCCAAGGATGTTGAGGTGGTGTAACCTCATGGCTCGACATGTAGCTGGACCAATCATCAAATACAATGATTCCTTCTTTGACTGGTTGCGACCACAGATGCTGATGGTCGATGATTATGCCTATGCCGGGTTGGACTTTCCAGGGAATCCGGACTTGGCCCTACCCAAGGGCGCTCAGTGGGGGGATCTCGGTAAGAAGTACACATTTTTTACTTTTTAAATGTTTTTGTGAATTTTATCATATGCAAATGTTTTTATGTTCATCCAAGGCCTAATTGCAAAAATTCTTTTTTGATGACACAGATGTGGGGCCTTATCAACCTCTGGGTACTTCTCCTATTTAGTGATGAGGAGAGGTGGCTCCAGTGCCACGATGAGACGTTGAAGATTATGAGGCAGTGGAACAAAAATTAGATGGTTTGACTGCAAACATTCTAGATATGCCTCTTGGAGAGGTTCCGCGACGTTATCAGCATCATACAGTGGGGGTGTCAGAGTCTGTTGGCTAACTGCTTCGTAGGGTTTTCTGGGTAGTCGTGTGTTACCATGAATGTCATCCATGATGTCACTTTGTAGAATCTATGAGCTTCAGATTTTGAAATTTTGGTCCTTGGATAGAACTTTTTTGTAAAAAACTTTTTGATTGTTATATATACATACAGCTTCTACCAACTTATCTTGTGTTGTGTGATACTTGTGATGTGATTGATTTATAAATGACCCAAATGTTTGTCTAATACATAGTTAGCTAATGCATCAATTAATGTATTTAGACATCTAGGAATATGTTGATACTCTGTAAGGTAGCTAGAGAGGTAGTGGGGGGGCCCAGAGGGCCCATAGTGATAATAGTGGAGGTCATTCAATGTAAGGTGGAATAGGTCCACTCTATTATTAAATAAGGCCCACTATGGTAGTTAGATATAATAAATGTAAGAGGACTTCTTAGAAGGTTCTACTTCTAGAAGATTCCTCCTCTAGAATGTTCTTAGGTGATGGTAGCACTATATAAAGGGGTTCAATAAATGTAATGAGACAGAAAGAGAATTATTGTATTTGGAGCTGAATCTCATTAGGATATTTCCTCCTCGAAGAGGCAAGTGAACAGGAGAGGATCCCTTCCATAATAGGATCCATTGTATGGTGTTGCCCTACCTCAAGGGTTTTGAAATAATAAAGCTGTGGTTTTCTATATGGTTTCATATATCTTGTATGGTGATTGTATTCAGATATCTTTGGATCTATTGTGATACTTTGTATTCAGTCTTTGGTTCTTAACAATTGGTATCAGAGCACTTTCCTTGGCCAGAGTTGTGGGCAACTATTTTTATTTTTGCAGATTTTTTTTTTTTTCGAAGAAGAAAAAAAGAGGGCCGTGACATTCCAGACATTTTCAATACATTTCTGTGAAAAATTTACAGAAAATGGTTGTAGATATGAGTTCCTCTCAGAAAAATACCCAAGTTAAAAAAAAAAAATCGTCCGAAACGGAGTCCGGAAGGTCAAGATATTGAGGTTTTAAAATCTGCAAATTTTCAGGATTTTTTCTGCGGATGGCGGCACGATTTGTTTTTATTTATGTAGCATTTGGAGGCAGAATTTGCCCAAATAAATTACATATCTGATTGCTTCTCACAATTTTACCCAATTTCAAAAAAAAAATCAGCCGAAACGGAGTCCGAGAAGTGAAGTTATGAGCATTTTAAGTTCAACATTTTTTTAGAGTTTTTCCAGAAAAAACCGTGATTTTCTGCCGAAACTTATTGGGTCTATTTTTTGAGTTTTTTCGTGACGGTTGTAGGACTGAAGAGTTCATAGGGTGCTCAGATGGCTATTTCATCTCAAACCTTGAAAGAAATTCTTGAATCATTCAAAGCCCAATTGGATGATAGATTGGATGCATTTGCACATGGCCTCACAAACAGCCTCACACATGGCCTCACAGACAGCCTCACACATGGCCTCAATGATAGTGTTCATAGTATTCAAGATTCATTGAATAAAATGCAGGAGATATTTCTTATGGAGGGCCTCAAGGATGAATATAATAAAGAAATATATGCTTGGTACGATTTTGAGGCCGATTGTGATGATTGGTATAGGGATAGTTGTCATTTCTGGGATGACAACCACTTCTATATTTTATTTGATGACTCTAATCCACCTTCTGTAGAGAACATAAAGGTCCCACATCAAGAGCTAGTTACCAGCATTCAGTCTGCATATTCTACAGTGGTATTATTCCTTCCAGATTCTGCTACGACCCTTTTCCACTATGTGGATGGATCTTCTTATTTGGATCCACATGATAGGTGTCAATATTTGGAGCATCATTTGGAGTTGGTTATTGGGTTCCAAAATATTCTACGAGGAGTTCACATGAGCACTTGGACATGGGACCCGGGCTTACAATGGTGGTTGGACTACTTCAGCATGGTGGATTTCCTTTCTACATGGGACTTTGGTTCTTCAGTCTTCTTCATCATTACGGTCCACAATTGTCCATGAGACCCTAGTATATGGTTGTACATCAAGCGTTGAGGACAACGCTTTCATAAGGGGGATGGAATGTAAGGTAGCTAGAGAGGTAGTGGGGGGGCCCAGAG
>JASDQU010244206.1:117516-129743 GCA_032191745.1 Picea mariana | reverse complement strand
TTCATGGCCGCAGATCTTTGCACGCTTTTTATCACTCATTCCGGACCCCCCCCTCCATTAAATGTAGAACAGACGGGGGGGGTCCGGAATCCAATGTTGACCGTAGATCTGCGCGCTCGATCCTGGGCCGTCCAGATGCGTGCAGGTCTTATCATCGATTTCAGACCCCCCCCCCCAAGTTAAAGGCAGAACGGTCGGGGGGGTCCGTAATGATCTGTCCACCGTAGATCTAGGCGCGATCATCTGGACTGCTGATATGTGCAAGGAGCATAAGTGGGAAGTGGAAAACACATGCGCCGGGGAAAAACTTAGTATAAATGCTTTTTATGGGTTTTTCCAAGGCTTTTCAAGTAGACACCACCATGGGGATTAACCAACACCATTTTTAAACATCTGAAACATGGGGCAACCTTGATCCTCAAACTAGTTCTTATTGAAATAAAGAAATAAAGAAACTAGCCTATATTCTAACCTAGCTTCCTATGACAATTAAACCAGATTAGACTGTTGGGTTAAGAATTTACTCTACCCTGGGGCTATCTGACCAAGATTAGACAGTCTGGCCAGATTTATTCACTAATCTAACCTAGAAACTTTGGCTAAGATTAAACTGTTTAGCCAAATTCATTCACTAATCCTATCAACATCAATTAAAAAAGAACTTGGCCATGCTTGAAAGGTATGGAACAAGTTACTATTATTGTATGGGGCTTTTATTGAATTCTTTTATGCCCTCTTTTCTTTCTTTTTCTTTTTCTTTTCTTTTTCTTTTTTCTTTTTTTTTCTTTTCTTTTTCTTTTTTATTTTTTCTTTTATTTTTTCTTTTCTTTTTCTTTTTTCTTTTTTCAAATTATTTGCAGAATGAAAAATCATTTGTCAACAAAAAACACTAGAGACAGATAATATCCCAGTCACCAACTGATCCTATAACTTATAGGGTGATAACAACGCCTCCACCTGGGGATGGTACTTGCCCTGTGAAGTTCCAAGAATCCTAGTTCCTGTCATTCTGAAAATTTCTTCCTAGTAGCCTTCGTTGATTGATTAGCTTTATTCTCAAAAATTGGAAGAACAGTGATCAGCGGCTTAGGGCCTTCTCTTTGGGCTTCAACCAACTGACTAATGTTATTCACTCAGAAAATGCAGGAGAAAAATAAAAATGGTATGTACAATGGAGAGTGAAAACTCGAGTCTCTACTGGGGCGGCACATAATGCTTAAGCATTCTGCCATTTACAGGTCCTCCTTGCAGATCTGTCCCATCAACGTTGTTTAGCAAGAAAGCGTTGTTCCCCCTGAATGCTTGGATCATGTATGGTCCTCTCCACAGACTGTCAAATTTTCCATGCTTTCTCTTGTCTTCATTTCTAGTGTCCCATCTCAGCACCAAATCTCCTATCTCAAAATCATCTTCCTTGGTTCTTTTGTCAAAGATCTTCTTGATGTTTTCTTGGATTACCTGAGTCTTGTTGAATACTTCTTCCCTAGACTATTGTAAATGGATCATCTGGTTGATCCTTCTCTGTGAGTCATTTGGCTCGGCTTTTACATCTTGAAGCAATTTCATGACAAGGACTCCTAAAGAAGTGGGGAAAACTGCTTTTGTACCATAGACTAGCTGGTATGGTGACATACCGATTGACCTATTGGTGGTCACTTTGTCAACCCATAATGCGAACACCAACTTGTTATGCCACGATTTCTTGTTATCCTACAACGTTTTCTTGATGATATTTACCAAGGTTTTGTTTGAAGATTCCGCCAACCCATTCCCCTGAGGGTAGTAAGCTGTGGAATGCCCCAAACCAATGTGATACTGGTTGCAGAAATCTATGAGTTTCTTCGACCGAAAAGCAGTTGCATTATCAGTTATAATCTTTCTAGGACATCCAAAGTGAGACAAGATATTATTTTCAAGGAATTTGATAATAACAGAGTCAGTGGCTTGCCTGCTTGGTACTTCTTCGATTCATTTGGTAAAATAATCGGTGGCAGTGAGAATCCACCTGTGCTAGCCTGATGAAGGAGGGTGTATTTCTCCAATGAAGTCCAGTCCCCATTGCTGGAAAGGGGCTTCAACTGAGATTGGTTTTAGAGGTAGAGGGAGGAGTTTCCTTTTGCCTTCAAATAGTTGAGATTGATGACATGCAGTCACCTTATGATGTACATCGACAAATAGGGTGGGCCAATAGAATCCAGCTCTGAGTATTTTGTTGGCTGTGACCTTCCAGTTCAGATGGCCACCACATTCTCCTGCATGAAATTCTTGTAACACGTTGTCAACTTCATATTTCAATAAACAATTTAATAGAATACCTCTAGGATCTTTCCAATACAAATTGCCTTCTAGAATACAAAATTTTAAGGCTTTCAACTTTAAAAATATAGCTTTAGTCTTAGTCAAACCAGGGGGAACTTGTAAACTTTACAAAACAAATATAAGGTTTGTGTACCATGGAGAGTTTAGAAACACCTCTCTCATGCTTGGAGTCGCCATCTCGCCCTGTTCATCTGCTGTAGCTAAAAAATTAATGTCAAGAGCATGGAAATTAGATTCATCCATTAATTTTTCTAGGCCTTGACTTTTGATTAGTTTCGTAGGCTTAATCGCTATGTCTTACTCTAAAATGACAACAATCCATTTTCCCCTTCTTCCATCTGGATTGTCCTGTGTCAAAATGTTTTTCACTACCGCATTCAGAACATATGCAATGGTGTGGGAATGGAGAATGTAGACTCTAAAGTCTTTTATGTCTTTTACCAAGGCAAAAGCCTACTTCTCCATTATCTTGTAATTCAGAGCAGCGTCTCTTAACGCTTTACTGAAGAAAGATATGGGTTGTTCATACCCTTCGCTATTCTTTTTTAGCAATACCGCTGCTATAGTATGTTCGGAGGCAAAAGAAAAAAGATAGAAATCCTTAGTAAAATTAGGGCTGATCAAAACAGGGGCCTCTGTGAGTGCTCGTTTGACTTGTTCAAAAGACTGCCTGGACTCAACGTCCCATTTTATTTTTACATCCTTTTTTAGCATATTTGTAATGTTTCTGAGGAGTTCTGCCAGATTGGGAATGAATCTTCATAGAAAGTTTATTCTCCCAATAAAAGAATGTAGTTCTTTGAGGTTTCTTGGGTGTTCTAATTTTTGTATGGCCTTGATTCTGCTGGGGTCTATTTTGATTCCGTCCTTGGAGATGACGTGTCCTATCAGTTTGCCTTCCTCTAGTCCAAAAAGGATTTTCTTAGGATTTAAAGAAATCCCAAACCTCCTACATTTCTCGAAGACTCGTCTGAGGTGTCGCAGGTGTTCGTCGTCAGATCGGGAAAACACAGTTACATCATCCAAATAGATGACAATAAGCTTACCTGATTCTTCCACAAAGGCGATATCCATCGCTCTCTGGAAAGTGGCTCCAACGTTCATCAAACCAAAAGGCATTTTCACATACATGAAAGTGCCCCATGGTGTGGTGAAAGCGGTTTTGTCTTGGTCATCTGGGTGGACGAGGACCTGATTGTAACTCGAGAAACCGTCTAGCAAAGATATCCGACTGGACCCGACTACCCTTTGAAGGATGTGGTCCATTTTTGGCAAGGGGTAATTATCTTTCAAGGAGACTTTATTCAGATTTTGGAAATCTATGTAAAGTCTAATTTTCCCAGATTTCTTACGTATAGGGACCAAATTAGAGACCCATTTGGAAAAATGCAATGGAACTATGATTTTGGCATCGTACATTTTTTTGATTTCCTTTTCTATTAGGCGGAGCAACTTGGGATTTATACTCCTAAGTTTCTGTCTGAACGGTTTTTGGTCTTCTTTGATTGGAATCCTGTGTTGCATGATGTTGGTATTGTAAGCTTTCAAATCCTCATAACCCCAGGCGAAAGCATCCAATATTCTTTGAACAGCTCAATGTATTTGAGTTTTTTCTCAGGGGGTAATGACTTAGACAATTTGACCATCCTGGGTTTCTCTTCGGTCCCTATATTACAGTATTCTATCTCTTGTCCATTTGCTTCAATTTTTGGTTTCTTGGCTACGTCGTTAAAATCAAACAAGTCCTCTAAAGGAACTAGACCCCTAGGCAAAACATTACTTTTCAAATGCAAAATATCAGCCTCCATCTCATTATCGCCTAATTCTCTTGAATCTATGCTATTCACACTATCAATTTCAAAATTAGATCTATTTACATTTTCATTTTCGTTCTCTAAATCTATATTTGTACATTCAAAATCGTTTTTACACTGCAGAAAGTCTTTGATTTGATCATCATTACCAAGCACTTGCCAGTACCTGATATTGTCAGGAACGGTTGGTCTACATTTCACCTCTACCATGTACGGGCGAGTTGAGTGGAAAGGAATCTTACATGTGGCTGCTGACGTAGCCAATCCATCCGCCAGAATGTTTTGTCCTCTCGGCATTACCTGCAAGTCAACTTCAGTGAAACATCTCAAGGCATCAATAACAACATTCCTATAAGCTCTAAGACATGGGTGTTTCACAGCGTACTCACCTTTGATTTGCTTGATTATCAACTCAGAATCACCTCTTACCATAATCTACTTAGCACCAACTCTTTTCAAAAGCTTCAGACCGAGCATCAAGGCTTCGTACTCGGCAATTTTGTTAGTGCGTTGGAAATTTAATTTGTAAGAATGGTTTTAGGAATACCTGTTTCTGTGATTGTGTAGCCAAACTCCTGCTCCAAATCCTTCTTTGGTTACTGCTCCATCAAAATCCATCCTCCAGAAATCGGTCGGTAATTCTTCAGTTATCACATTTTTCATCCTTGCTACCTCGACGATTTCTTGGCCTTCATCTGGACTAGATGTATCTTTTGCTAGCTGAGGGTTTTTCTCTTCCATGTCCCCATTCTTATACAGGATAAAAGAATCCAAGTCAGAATGTGCGGAGTAAAGAGGATAGTTGTGGGGTTTTTCCTGTCTACTGACCATGTACTTCATCAATGTTTCTCTGTATAGCCTTCTTTGTTGCCCGAAAACTAGGATAGTGGCATAAGACATATCTAGCTGCAGGATACCTCTCAACTTAGCCTCCCAAGACTGGGATAACAACATTCCATACTTCAGAGGGATGTCTACAACTACCATGTCCATGACCATGCTCTTTGCAGGAATCTGAACTAGGGTGATACATAGGTCCTTGATCAAACCAATACATCTAACTTTACTAGAGTCAAATGAGTGTAAATCCTTGTAAGGTCTGGTGACCTCCAGCCCCAGTTTCTCCATCACTGCTTTAGGCATCAGATTATGGGAAGCACCCGAATCCAGCATAGCATTATGCAAGATTAGGTCATGTATGTTTAGATTGATGTAAAAAGGAGTGACATCACCATTATCGTCTCGGCCATCAACTTCAGGTCCAAACAGAAGTTCAAGTTGATCATCTGTAAGGTTCACGGTATCTGAATGATTTTCTGATCCAATGGTTAAGGCCTTCATGCCTATGTTAGGTTCAATGGTCAGTGCTTTAATCACCTGTGAATGATAAACGCCTTTGTTCATCAACTCAGAAAGTGGAATGGGAATTTTTACTTTGGCTAATTCCCCCTCAAGGCTGAAAGGTGTAGGAGCTCTGCCTTGGCTCATCAATTCTGGTTTGTCCACCATACTCTTCTATCCAGAAGTACTTGGTGTATTAATAGGTGAAACCTTGGGCTGTGACGATCTTTTCAGAATCGTAAGGTTTTTCTTCACAGGAACTTCAGCAGTACTCTTCTCAGGAATCTTTTCGGCAGATGGCTCAGAAGCCTTCTTGGTTTCGATTACCTTCTTCATTTCAATCATCTTTTTTGGGGAACTCCCTTCTGTCTTTTTACTCCGCAGATTATACTGCCAGTGTACCTCCAAAATGGCATTTTCAAATGCCTGATGTTCTGCATCTTCAACTTCTTCACTCACTTTTGTTTGATTGAGAAGAAAAAGTTCTTGTTCTTCTTGGGTAAGGAAAATAGCTTCGTTATCATGACTGCCCATGAGATTTATGTGAGTATCCTCTAGTTCCTCAATCGATTCCTCTCCCTCGTTAGCATAATTTTCTTGTAGGGGAGGTCTGACCTGCTAATCTGGACCTCTCTGCTCTCTTTGATCCCTAGGATCTCTCTGTCTGA
The DNA here is from genome assembly GCA_032191745.1 of Picea mariana. Taxonomy (NCBI): domain Eukaryota; kingdom Viridiplantae; phylum Streptophyta; class Pinopsida; order Pinales; family Pinaceae; genus Picea; species Picea mariana. The sequence goes on along the minus strand of JASDQU010244206.1, from coordinate 123,601 downwards.
TTTGAGGAGGGTTTCTCCTGAAGTTAGGATTTCGAACCTGAGGAGCTGGTGGGTTATCTCTTGGAGGATTTCTTTCTGGCATGGTAAGTCTTTCCATCATTATTTCCATTTATCTAGCCAAAGAATCCAATTTGGAATCTGAGGTTGACATGGAATTTTCTTCTTTAATTGTGACTCTCCTCTCTGACCTCTGTCGTGCCCTTTTTGCCAACAAATTGGCCTCCACACTTATTGCACTTTTATGCATGTCTTCCAGGGTGGTAGAATTTATTTCCCTTAGTTGGTATGACATATCAGCGTCAAAACCATTCGAGAATTTTATCAATGCCAAACCCTGTGAAGGTTTGATTTCAGCTGGGATTGCGTTGTACAGGTTATTGAAACGAGTGCAGTAATCTTGCACTGTCTCACCTTGATTTCTTCTAATATTTTCGTATTCTAACAAGATTTGGAGAGTGTTTTTCTTTACCTCCCATCTGTCTAGAAAACTCCTTTAGAATGTGGTAAGGTCAAGGACTGAGGCGGCACACAAACCTTTGTACCATTTTTTAACGTCACCTGTCAAACTTTGGGCAAACAATCTCATTTGAACGTCAGCCTCATCTACTTCATGCAGATCATAATAATCATTCATTTTATCTATGTGTTGTTGTGTTCTCAATGGTCCTGTTGCATCGAACTGTGGAAGTCTCGTTTGATAGTCTTGGGGCATGGCATGAAGAGGCACAACCAACACCAAGGGAGCATATTGAGCTGCCATGATGGGTGGAGGAGGTGGGATAACAGACAGGATGATCAGTGAGGTAGCGATTGAAGATGAGGATGAGGAGGGACTGGATAGCACTGAGGGAGTGGTTTGCGGTTTAGCAGTGGGAGACAGAACTTCAGGGGTTCGGGGTTGTAAAACGGTTGGGTTGAAAATGATTCTAGTAAAAAAACTATCAGACCATGTTCTAATTAGGCTCTGTTGGGAAAAGGTGTCAGAGTCAGGGTTTTGAAAGGTAACGAGCTCTCCTGAAAAGGAAAGGGACTTATGAAAGGGAGTATGACTTACTGCATCTTCAGCTACGGTCTTTTTCCTGAGCAACTATTCTGGGTTATCTGTCACTATCGCAGGTTCTGGGTCTGGATGAGATCAAGTATAAACTTTCTTGGGAGCCAGAATTATTTTTGGTTTTTTATATATATACTTTTTGGTTTTATGAGTCCGAAAATAATATGTAAAAATTCTAATCAACCTCTAAACATTACTTTCTTCTCAAATTTGCAATATTCTAGGAACAAACTTTCTTTTTAGGGGAAAGAAAAACATGAAATCATAAATTTTTATGTTTTGTTCCCTAGTATGGTCGCCACTATGTTAGCACTCTGTAAATTTCCTAGAGGTTGACAACAGAAGAAATCTACAAAAGGTAACTTTATCCAACCGCTTTCGAAGCTGGGATCTAGCCCTTCCAACTTCAGAGAGGGATCTCTCTATAGAATTTAGCTATGTTTCCAATTTTAAATATTAGGCTAGGTAAAGAAATAGGTCAGTTTTGTTGTCAAAGTGTTTTTCGAATTGGTTGAGACAGTCTACACATCCATTGGGCTATGGGGTCTGTGTTTTAATAAAATATGAAATCCGAACCAGAAACGCAAAGGAAAACTTTCACAGGGCGAGATAATATAATCACTGGATCCTTTAATAGCATAAATGATGAATAGCAGAAAAGATGAGAGAGATAATTTCAACAAAGAAGCAATTAAGAATTTCTTTATTGAAAACACCAGAAGATAAAACACTAAAATATTTTGAGTCAGAAACAAGGTATACGAGATAAATCTTGCAACATTCATTACTCTTAAATATTAGAATTAGAAGACAGTATGATAACAAAGCGAGAGTCACATTCAACTTAGAGAGAAAACATCACCAGTGAATACACACAAGAATCCTGTAAAAGTGCCTCTTTGTATTAATGGAAGATCTCTTCAAAAATATTACAGTCTGATAGCGTCAAGGTGTGAAGATCAACAACCCTCAATACTTTGAAAGATGAAGTATTTATAACTCAAATTACAAATGATCCTTTCATTAATGATCAAGACATGCTAAATCTATTTTTAGCCTAACTAACTTAACAAATTTCCTAAATCTAGGAACTGCTTGATGATGTGGTGTAACTGCATGCTGATTTCTGGGTGGGCCGTTGATGAAGCCTCTGCACGACCTCATATGACTGGAAAAATGACTAGACTGGGACATCTCATCTGCTACTCAATCAGATCACAGAGTTCCTCCCATTAGAGATGACTGGGCATGTTGACTTTGAGTAGCCTTCAATACACTTCATCCATTTCTGTGTACTTGGCGAAGGTAGGCTTGGTGAGGAAGATGTATCAAATCTCATGTTGGATACTGATGTCCCACTGAAGAGCATCTAGAAATGCCTTGCCAGTGATGCTCCCTTGAATGCCTACAAACTTTGAATTGTCCTTAGCCACATCAGCCAATATCTTCTTGTAGTCTGGGAGTGTCATCAATTTATCATTGATTACCTTCAGACCAGGAAGACCTTTATTCTGTAGTGCCTCAATCTTACTAAAGAATCTTTGTACCCCCAGGTCCATGGCTTGAACCTTTTCTTCTAGCTGGAGCATTAATCCTCTCTTGGTCAAAACTCTTTTGACCTCAAGGATGGTCTCTGTTCTGTCTTCAACTTTCATCTCTTCCAGGTCTTCCCTGGTCTTAGAATTTAGGAACTTGATGATCTCGTTCACCTGTGTTGGCATCTCTCCCAATTCTACTCTGATCTTCTCGATGGCCTGTTTTCTTCTCTGTACCAATTCATTTTGATCGAACATAATCTGTATCATAGGCCATATCTCGTTCATGGACTTGGTGATGTCTGTCCATACACTTTCTTTAACCTCGACCAAAGTCTTTCCTGCCACTGTCTGCTTCTAGAGCTGTTGCAACTCCTGCTTGAGCTGATCGGTCACCTGATTTTCCTTGGAGAGGCTGGTCTGGAAGGAGGATTTGAGTTCCTGAAGGTTCCCAATCTCCTTTTTAAGCCTGCTGATCTATGTTTCCTATAGGTTCATCTTTTCCATGGACTTAGCCATGTCAGCTGTCTTTTCTAGGGGTGTCAATGGAGTAGCAGATGGGACTTCTGTCACTGATACTGTTCTCACTCCCAAAATTGGAATGGCATTCAATGGAATGACTTCCATTGGCTTCATTTGTTCTTTCTCTTTCACCAGTTTCTCCATTTCAACTTCCATCTCCTTCTTTCTCTGCTATCTCCTTTGCCTGTGAATCCTCTGTGGGTGGGAGATTCAGTTGTTTCGTCAAGGAGGCTATGTCAGCATTCTTCTTCTTTATCATTTCCTCAGCTGCTTTCATGTTTGAAGGATCGTAACCGATCTTGAGGACCAGCTCCTCCAAAGTTTTGATCCTATTGTCCTTTGCAAAGGACAATGTCTTCTCCAACTTGAGTTTTGTTTGAACATTGTTCAGGGACACCTGCAGTTTGGACGCAATGGTGGAAACATGCGTTAGCGTGTAAAAGACCATTTTCCCTGTCTACTTGTGCAGATCCATCTGATCAGCTGGATGCACGTCCTTCGTCTGGAATTCGAAGGTGGCCCTTTTATATTTAGTGATCACCTTGGGATCTGGTACCTGTGCCTGGAGGAATGCCATATGCATTCTTCCCTTCTCGGTGTCAAATGTCGATAGCAACCTATGTTGCACAGTCGATGTTTGCTTCCAAAACTGGGTGCAAGTACTGCTGGTCACGGTCTGGTTCCTTTTCTTGATCAACTCATATTTCTCGAAGATACTCAGCTTCGGTCCCACCTTGCCTGGTTGGGTGGTCAATGGAGAATATGTAGACTTTTTCATCATTACTGGGGTTATGACGTTATGGAGGCTCGAACCAAAGGGTGGAATACCAACTTTTTTCACTGTAGTAGATGGGGCTTCTTTTTCCCTTATCCGGCCAGGAACTACAAAAGTATTAGGCCTCTTGGTATGCAGTTGGAATTCTTCAGATGGTACCTCAGTGATAGGCGGAGATAAATCTTACCTCGACCTTTTCTCTTTTGGGACCTGTGGCGTGGTTGTTTGTGACACAATGGCCAGGGGATCCTGCTATTCTACTTTGACCAATGTGTTAGGCTCCCACACTGTCTGATTTGCAAATTTTTAAACTTCAGGCCTAGCTTCATGAACATATGGGATGTTCTTGTTTTTCACCCTCATATCGGAGATGATCCCACATGGATCATAATTCCATGGGAAACTCATAAAGAACTTCATTTCCCTCAGCATCCTGTTTTCTTCTTCCCCAACGCCACGATTGTTGCAGATGAAGGAGCCAATCTGCCCCTTGATTCTAAGCTGTTGTTTTTTCTTCAGTGACACAAAGTGGATATCATCAGAATTTATTATCTGCCTTATATATTCCAAAGAAAAAATCCTGACAGGTAGATACTTTTGCAGCTTATACGGTGCCAACTCGCACCCGTATACTCTGATCTCGGTGTAATCCTGGTACAAATACCAATCACCTGTCTTTGTGTTATCCGAGAGTTGGAGGATCCTCTAAACTTCATCGTTTATCTGAGGCTCAGGCCTGCCACTTAGCATACTTACCATAGGGTGGTAGAATTGATCGATGAACTCCTTGAAACTGAAATTAGTGGAGTTGTGCTTGAGCAAGGAGGTCCATGCTGTCACTGCTTGAGGTCTACCATCTCCATCCATCTTCTGCATGGAAAATCCAAATTTGTCCACCTGGGAGAAGACGAACAAGTATGCTAGTATCAACAAGTATCTGAACATGCCTTCGGTGGCGAAATTCACAAACTGTTCATGAATATTGTTCACCAGGAACGTGCTAAAATTGAACTGGGTGGTGGGCTTCTCATTAGTGGAGAATATGGATAGAAACCCTAGAATGGGTTCATCTACCCACTAATCTGAATAGTATCCTAACAAGGCACAAAGGGATGAGATGATCTGGTTTCCTTTAGTCGAGAAAATGGAAGAAGGATAAGGAGGATTTGTGGAGGGAAATTGAGTGGATGGGGGAAGGAAAAGCTCAAATATTTGAGCTCTTTGGGGGAATGTCATTTTTTGGTATAATTCTGTAAGAATTTCTAGGTTGAAAGGTGATGCAGAGTCAGCTCAGGGAATTTGCATCATCTGGTCTATGGATTCGGGCGTGGTGAGGAATAGGATCTCTCCAGATGAGGAGACAACGGCTCTTTGCTTGGGAATGTAGTGGGCTTGGAATTTGAGAGTGAATTCTGGGAAAGGATGGATCTGAGGGAAGAGTTAAAGGGGTGAGTTGGACTCCCAAAGCCTGATTTCATCGCTCCGGTCCAGGAAAACTTCCCTGAGCCATGACTGAAGGTCTGCGAAATCAAAACTGCATTTTGTGTCTGTGATTAATCGGTCTTTGTCGACCAGTGGGATCCTGTCAAGGTCAACAGGAGGTGGGAGAAACAGATTCTCCTCTCCTTCTGCTTGTTTGGACTTTGGCGCCATTTCTGCAACAATACCTGCAAGAAAACACAATGTTAGTGGGGACGACTGACTGTGGATGAGGGAGACTGACTGTAACGAAGGAGTAAATGGTGTAAAAACTCTGGTGCGATGGGTGAATGGTGAAAGTAGGGAGAATAATGGTAGTTTTAAGTAAACGGGGGTCGGTTGGGCGCAGGAGACCGGTCAACTGAATAACGGATAGGTTATCCAGAAATAAATTGCCAACAAATCATTTGGGATGTAAGATGGCGGGTGATGGTGATTGAGGGAATAAGGATAGGTGATGTGGCGACTATCTATTGGAGGTAAAGGTCATAGTGAGGGGGCTTGCCATGAGCGAATGGGGGGGGAGGACTGACAACAGTTATGGGGACGCGTCTATTTCGGGAAAGGTGGATGGTGACGTCCAAAGGTGATAAATGTCTGTCAGATAGTAGAGGATGATGGGACTCGGGGCCATTAGATCACTGCCATGTATAAAAAGGGACCCGCCAGAGGGAAAAAACCATTCCGGATCCCCCCCCTCAGTTAAAGGCAGATCAGTCA
>JASDQU010244206.1:76393-116394 GCA_032191745.1 Picea mariana | reverse complement strand
TGTTTGAGGTGCAATCCATAGCTAAGAAGGGGTTGCATGACTTTCAACCCATCATTTAGACAGTATACATGCAAATGCATCAGGTCAATGTAATAAAAGAATCTGAATGGAACTCTTTGATCACATCCAAGCCCAAAGGATGTATCATAGATGCGACCCAATAGGTCATCGTCGAGGCCTCACTCTTTTCCAGAAAATGGAAGGATAAAGTTGGGAGCTTTCAGGAAGTCAAGAAGTGGGTATTAGAGTTGGTCCCAGAGTTGGGCCCTTTTTTTGAACATGAAGAGAAAGTGAAAGAACAATCAGAAGAGGATAGTAAAGAGAAAAATGAGGACAAGGTAAAGAAACAATTACTCCTAGAAGCTTCTAGGAGTAATGAGGTCAAGGCTTGTGGTCGAAGCCTGTTGGGCCTTTCATTTTTGGATTTGAAGCTGCAAAAGAAGGACTACAATCCCAGTTTTGGTTTAGAACAAGTTGCACAAGGTAGAGAAGAAGCTAGACAATGGAGTGAGGAAAAGTAACAGAAATCAGTTGCAGAAAAGGACAACGCAACACCAACAAGACAAAAGGAGTTACAACAGAACAAAAAAGCATGAGAGCCCAAATCGAGAATATCCCAATCAGCTTAGATATATGAGATGTATACAATTGTAAAAAGGTTCTGGTTGTTGGCTATTGTTGATAGGTTGGGTTTTTTTTCTTATTAGCCGGATGTTGTTGGGTTCTAGTTGAGAAAAGGTTTTGTAAATGTAATTTGTATACAGTTCTAGGTAGATAGAGCTCTATGACATGAGTCCAGAGCCATAAGTCTATAAAATAATACTAATTTTTATCTCTGAGGTTGTATCTAATAAGTTATGATAATAATATATACAGAAGGATCCAAAATTTTGAAATATAATGCATCATTTTGTGTTTATGCTTATGCATCGTATCTTTACATTACTCTGTGTTTGATAAGTTCCATATGATGTTTCTATGTATGAAATATTTTCGCAACTTAAATATATTTATTTCCTATGTGTATGAACTCAGATTCATTTTGTAGTTAGCTTGTCTTGTGCAAGATCATGGTGAATCTTAAAGGTTCTAGGAACTTGTTGTTCCTGATATTAAACTTAAGGCTCAAAGAGTAATGTTAGGCATCAGGAAAGTTTAAAGAGAATTTTTTAAAAGAGTGCTTTTTCTACCTTTAGTTATATAAGAAGAGATCCTTAAATTAAATTAACCATATGATAGTACAGAGGTCGTATTTCATTGTCTGAGTCACAATTGTGATATCAAATAATGTGAGGGAAACTTAAAAAATTGTTAAACAAAGCAGGGCATCAATTACTGAAGAGTCTCACCTTGTTGCAGTAGAATAAAAAAAGATAGTGCACCCTTGAACATAATATAAAGTACCGTAATTCACACAGCTTGCAGGTCTTGTTTTACTCACATTAAATACAGAGGAAAAATTGCTCACTTAAATAATTAATGATTTAATACGATTACAGTAGTTGTAATACTAAATTGCAATCAAACATGTATCAAGGAATTGGATAAGAAAATATGAAGATATGGAAACACAGAAGAAACACACGACTCAAACTGAGCGAAAGTTGGAATCTTTGTCTACACTAGTATTAATACTAAAAAAGAAGCATCATTGAATAGATCTTGAATCTATGTACTTATACAAAATCTGTGACAAATCAAAACGGTTGGACTTATTACAATATTTAACTAAAATAACATATATCTAAAATAAGACAATAATGTGTAAAATATGATGATCTTCGTTGGCATTCCCCTCTGTCTCTTCGTCTTCTGGCAGGAACATTTCCTTTCCTTATTCCTTTAGGCTGAATACATATGTCATATAGGCGACCTTGATAATTCAGCGTACTATCTTGACCGTTTTAGTTTTGTTGCCATCTATCCCTCCAGCTATGTTCAACAATGTAATGACATTTTCTTACCTGCTCCCAATTGTGCTTGCTTTTCCATGTTCAATGCATTGGTTGCCTCTATCTAATAATTCCACCACAAGACTTGAAGGCTCAATTGTTTCATTCACCTCGAAAGTGAATAATTTCCTTTCTACTTGAGGTATCCTTTCTTGGATTATTTTCACTTTTTGAGTTGTGGCCTGTAATTGTAAGCTTGGATTCACCAACCACTTATTGATTTTAAGAAGATCAATTTGGCTCATTTTCTAGATAGTTGCCATAGTTTCCTCTTTTCTCTTAATGGAGTTCTACTGGTTCATTTCTATATCAATTTTCCCCAGGGCTTCCATGATATCACTTCCCTTAAGATCAATTAGTTCTTTGTCTAATGACGACAATGCTTCTAGGAAAGCCTCTTTTACTCCTCTAGAAAATATTTTTCTTTCTACCAGATTTGTCTCCCATAACTTTAGATCCATATCACCTCTTATTTGTTCAGACGGGGAGAGCAAAGGAAAATCAGGGACATTATATTTCTGTACCAATATGATGGCTTCTTGAAATTTAACTCGGGCTAAGTGGGCCTCTCTTTCTTTGATGTAGATGTCCTTCAGAGAAATATCTACTGCCTGGTAGCACTTTTGAATAGAATCTATCTTCATAAAGAGGTCTTGTTGGGCATCTTCCAATTTCTCATTTATTTCCAACGCTCGAATTTGGAAGGTCGAAATTTCTATCAAGGTACCTTCGGTCATCTTCAATATAGCTTAAAATTGTCTTATAAATTCATCACATTGAGTGATTAGACCCTGGTTTATTTTTGAAATCTGATGGAACTCATCAAGATTGGCCCGGAGCTATTGAATTTGTTGTTGATAATTAGCTCTGATATCCTCGAAGTCTTGACTCATTCTATCTTGGACAGCCTATTCAACGGTGTATATCTTCTTTTGTAATTATTATACCAATAGACACATATGTTGCAGTTGTTCAACCAAATTTTTCATAGACCATTGATTGGTTGTGGTAAAAGAACCTAACAAACCTGCAACTTCTTTTGCGAATTATGTATCATCTCTATCATTCTCGTCATACACCATTCTCTTCCTTTTAGTTATCACTCCATCCTTCTGGTGTGATTCCTTTTTCACGATGGCCTTCCTCTTCCTACTAAAGAAGAAATGTGAAGGAGGCATCTCTTCATGTGATATGGGGGTAAGATCACTTACTAAAATAATTTTGGAACAAGTATTTATGAAGCTAGATTGTAGAGGAGTAAGTGATGTAATGGGAGTATAAATCTCAATGGATTGTTGTTGCTCTATGGTATTTGAGGTGCCAACAGGGGTAGTTGGTGACGAGGGAGGTGCAATTTGTCCTTGCTTTAAGTAATCTTTGATTTGAGCTAGTATCTGGGGGCTTAGCCAACCTGACAATGAGGCTTCTAATTCTTGTGTCAAAACCTTCAAGCTCTTTGAGGTTTCCTCAATCTTGTGTTTACCAGAGTGCTCTGGTTCAGAACCTGTAGGCATAGATTCCTGAGCAGGAGGAGAGACTATCGACTATCCTTTTATTACCTTTGGCAGACTATTTCTTTTGTGTCTTAGGAAACCGAGGAAACTAACTTGTTGATCTGGGGGCAGGGTTTGGAGTCTGTCATGTACCTCTTCATAAGACCTAACACCCCTAAATATTTCATCATATGGGTAATTTTCGTGCAAATATCTTTTCATGTTGAATTGGACCAATTGGTTGTCCACAATCTTGTGTGGGTCATGAATTTTGAATTTGATTTCAACCAATTTGACACCTTCCAGAGCCACAACCTCCACTTTTGAGTGACCAAAATCTAGTAACGAAAAAATGCCAACCTGAATAGGGAAGGTTGGCCATACCTTTTTCTGCGTTGCCTTAAACTCTTTGTTGATGCCTCATGTTACTGTCTAGTAGGCCACTTCTCTTCATACTATTCGATCCAATAAAAATCATGGGAGATCATGGGGAGGAACAAAACACCCAAAAAATATGATATAGGAGAAGTTCTCCTCAATGAACCAATCTACTAGCTTACCCATATTCCCCATAATACGGTCTAAAATTCGAGGAGGTGGGTGGCCATACAGGGCTATGCAAACAAGGATCACAACATTGTGGAAGATTTCATAAAATAAATCCTTGGCTTTTTCTTCCCATAGCTTGGAATGGTAGAAATGAATGGGCTCAACATTGGCCAGATTCCAACTCCAATTCATCAATGGGAAAGGCATCATGAAACAGATGCCATCCATGATATATGTCGACATATAAAAGGGGGCATGATGTCCCTTTGAATTCGCTATTTTATATTCTACAATCTCTTTGGCCAAGTTATCAGACAACATTTTGGACCAATTAACAGTAAAACCCTCTGCTACCTCGTGCATGATGGATACCCATTCCACCGACAAATGCTTGGGACTCTTCTTTCCAAAAAATCGACATAGCATCAGGGCTACATACACCACAGGAACATCCAAAGATGTTGTGGCATACATACTATGAGAATTAGTTCTGAATTTCTCTAGGTTCCTCCACCAAGAATTGATTATCTCAGGACAATTTCTAGTGTACTTGACACACTCCTTCTGCTCGAACTCCAGAATGAATGAAACATTGAACATATATCTCGGATTAGTGGATAGTTTGTACATTAATTTCATATGTTATGGTTGGAAAGAGCCGATAATGACATTTTGATGGCTGACAATGCTCCTAGTCTGGATGTCGACATGCTCCAAGGCCAAACTTATCATGTCATTGTAAGGCATGAGTCTCAATCGTGTTTCTATTTTGTGCAGTTCTGAATGCACTATATGTCTAAGTTTAGCTACATAAGTATTATCTTCTTCTTCAGAAGAGGCCTCTGGACAGTTGATGATTTCCTATTCTAGAACCTTGAACACCTACGTCCAATATTTAATAGTGTCCATGGCTTGCAGCATGGTGTCTGACAGAACGTTCCTATTTGGGTTTGAATCTTTGCCAGCTGCATCATGGTTTTTCATCACTTTTCGTGGTGCCATAATATCTAAGAAATTGAGTGAGGTTACCTGTTGCAGAGAAAATCTGTGAGCCTTTTAAAATGATAAAGCTTGCTAATTGTGGAAGGTGAAAATGAATTCGAAATCCAAGTACTTATATTCAAGTCAGATACATTGATTTTTGTATAGCTTCATTGAAGAAAAATTTATTAACTTTAATGGAAATGTCTACCTGACGATCCGCAATCCGCATTTTAATCATTTACCCTAAATTATTCATAAATGTCATTAATATTCGGTGGTTCATGTTTGAAAGTTTTAGATGAGACAAAGTGAGAATTTCCCGAATCCCAAATCTATGAAGGTTAATCCTTGGATAATTGCTTTTAAAACCTTAATTAATTATGTTTAAAAAAGGTGTGTCAACTTCAACTGTTTCGAGAGTTTGAACTTTGGGAAATTTTAATGCATATCAAGAGGGAATCCCTGAAACCCTAAAATGCGAAGTGATTAATTATCTGGTAATCAATCTTAAGTCTTAATCAATCATATTCAATTTTAAGTATTTCATAAATTAGGACTTTGGAGATTTTAGGATACGATATAGGATAAACATCCAAACTCCGAACTGCGAAGTCATTATTGACCATGATTAACTTAATTAATTCAGTTTTAACACCTCATAATTTTCACACTTCGGTGATTCATGAATTCATCCTTTGTTAAATTCCTAAAGGATCATCTTCCGTAGTGACGTGTTAGATGACGTGTCGAGAAAAGGGGGGTGCCACGTGTTACTTGGAATCATATGAATCTTCAAGCAAAAGTGTCAGAAATGGGTGCCACATGTCAACTCATGGAAGGCTCAAAAGATACATGTGTCCTACGACTTGCGTGTTTTAAAAGGTTTAGGAAGATTCGAGAGTAGATACCTTTGGGTTTTGGGGTTTTAGAGTTTTTTTATCGTTAAGACTTATCGAAATGCCCTAAGCATGAAGCTCCGAAGCGACCTTTAGTGATTTGCCTCTTTAAAATTTAGGGGGATCTAGAACTCCGAAGTCATTAGATTCATTCGATCAAAAGGGGAAACTCATCAATGATGAATATCATGCGTGTCTTATTACTAATTAACCATAAATGAATTTGATTTAAAATTTGAAAGTTATTTTCTATGTTACCTTTTCTTTGGGAAAGATATATTTTCATGAGATGAGGAATATAAAGCTCAAAAGTTTAGAATTGTATGTGTTCCAACATAACCCTCCTAATTATTATCCTTTCCCTTCCCTATCCTTCTGTATTGGTTGTGCTTTGGGTGAGAATTCTTCTCTTTGGAGGAGATGAAAATGCCAGTGCTCTAGACTACACGGTACCTTTTGTTGGTAACCTGAGAAGGACCCTAGTCTGATCAATTCCTTGCCAACAACCCCCATACATATATAATAACCTAATGGGAATCTAACCCATTAAAAAACATGCATCTAACAACATGAATATTAAAACATGATTGCAATAGTTCAATTAAGCCAATAAACCCACAACATTCATATAAACATTTACACATCGGAATAATCATTTTAAAAACAACAAAACATTTATCTATTAGTAATTAACCAACTAGTTTCGTACAAAGGATTAACCTCCCAACCATAGGCACTACTATTCATTTTCCCTCAACAACAATCCACCCTCGAGCTGAGGCTATGAGTCCACAAGGAGATATATCCCTCTAGTTGTCCACTCTCTACACTTAGCAACCAAAAACCCAATTTTTACTCCTACAATAGTTTCAATCCACTGGCTCTCTCTTCCCCACAACCTACACAACCCAATGAATGTACCCCCTTCACTTCTCAGAGTCCCTAAATTTATACCATTTATTTATTAGGTATTCCAAAACACTTGGTTGGCCATGAATCTCTCAATTGGGGACTTCAAGAACTCTCAACTGCTTCAAAATTCCTCACTGCAACCTTCACAAGGCTCTTGATCCCTTTCCTCAATAGAAAAATGAACTATAGGATTACAACCTATTTTACATGCACACATGCCTCATTTACAACATAATACACAACCAAACAATGGATTCCCTCAAGCATATCATGGTTGGTGCTCTTCCCAACATGCGTCTCTTCTCTTTCTTCCCAAAATCCACATGCAAAAACTCCCTTATTTTTCCATTCAAATTTCCTTTTCCTCGATTCAGCTGAATACTCACTCTACCCAACATTTATTGTACTTCATCCCCATGCTCACCAATAACTATGGGATGTGACTCCTCACACCCACCCTCTTATATGAAATAAATGATTTTCTTTGGGAACACTCAACAACAAATAAAAGGTTTAAACAAAAATAATAATTCAGGATTGTCAGTTCAATTAATAACCATGAATAAAATCCCCCTTGGACACCTCTTTCTTGTGGAATCACAACCCCTTATCATTTTCATCCCTCTTGTTTCACAGCCAGTGATTACTAATTTTATTAATTATGTCAATGTTCATAATATACAATTTGTCCCTAGACCATATTAATAGATATCCACTCTTTTCCCCAGTTATATCATCCCACCATCCTAGTTCACATTTATACAATTACATTATAATTTGCAAGAATTAAAACTGGGGATGTTACACTCCCCCCCACTTAATTTTGCACTGTCCTCAGTGCACAACACCATACAATGTTCATATAATTAATTTTTTTTCTCTTTGTTGATTAATCAACCTATACGCTCTTTGGACTAATCTCACATAAGAATTCCATCCTAAATATAAATACATAGGCACTCTAGCCCCCAAAACCATAAATACATAGGCCCTCTAGACCCAAAACATAGATACATAACCCACTAGCATTCTCCTACAACTATACCAATTTCCACCAGCTCTCTTTCTCTCGTCCTACCCAACCCAAGGAATGTACCCCCTTCACTACTCTCAGTCCATCGGGCTGTACCATTCTTTTATCAGGGTTGATCCAAGGAATATTCCACCTTCACTGTCCACATTCCATCGAGTTTCATCATTCATTTATCAAGGTCTCTTTGCTACAGGTAACCAAGAATCTCACTACTAGGAAATTTAGGAACTCATTTCTAGGAACAAATACCAAGAAATAACTAACCTCAACCTTACTCTTGCAGTGAAAGTCACACAAGAGTTCACTCTTTAGGCTTGACAACTTGGTTCTTTGACAGTGCAACTCACACTAGAGTTCACTCTTTAGGCTTGGCAACCTGGTTCTTCTACAAGCCTGACAACTTGATTCTTCTACAAGCCTGACAACTTGCTTCCTCTACAAGCCTGAAAAATTGCTTCTTCATGCTATATCACCCTCTAGGCTCAGGCATCCCTTTCATTGTTATACAATTCCTTAAGTGATCCATCATTTGCCAAGGTGTTCTTGCATAGATGAATTCCAAATTTTTTCTAGAATTCCACTAACAATATGTAACCTATGGGAATCATCCCATCCGCATCATATACATGCAGTCAACGTGAGATATCACCATAAAATTTTCAAATATGTTTTATATAGGAAAATAGAATCTCCAAACATGAGTTTTCTGCTCATTATGTTTGTCTCTTGCAATTGTAGATATCGACCTTCCTTATGGATTATGTCCTTGCCATATCCAAGATCATTCTTCCTACAATTTTCTCAATTTCTATGCAACCAAATAAATTGTTAGCATATCATAACAATTTTCAATTTTTGATTTCTCAAATCTATTTTATATAGGAAAATACAATTTCTCGGGCATGGGTTTTCTACTCATTATGTTTGTCTCTTGCAACTATAGACATCGGTCTTCATTATGGTCTTACACCATTTTCACATCAAATGCCATTTCTCTTGCATTTTCTCAACTTTCATGCAGCCAAACAAACTGTTAGCATCTGTGCACATTTTCAACATTTCATGAAATGATTTGAGAATTGTATTTTACCTATAGATTTTAACCTTGTACAATTATTTACTACAAACAAATTTTCAATAAAAGAACATAAAATATACAATGATAAATACACAGATTACACAGATATTTTTCCCTTGGAAACCCAAACCAGGAAAAACAACATCTTCTATATCCATCTCATCATACATTATTTACAATAAAATATACATATAGGATCTTGTAGCATCCAATAACCATAATCCAATAACCCAGATTAGTCAACAACCCTAATTGCTTAACTAGAAATACAAAATCATCAGCGAAAACCATGTGTCGAAAAGTCGCCCAAAAATGGATGCAAAAAAATGCCAATTTTACTTTTTTGAGGGGGCACTTCCCCGGAACCCCCATGCATGGGGAGTCTCGCCCCCTTGTGACCCCCCAAGAAAGGCTAGGGTTCTCCTCCCTCCTATAATCATGCAAACAATATAAAAAATACCTAACATTACCAATAATTCATTCATTTCCATCCTTTGTTTGTTTAAAATGGAATTCAACTATTAATCATATCATCTGGATTGAAACTATCATTCATTGTACATCCATTATGATCTCACCAAGATTTTCATAATGCAATCAAACTTTACCAATAAATAAAAACCAATTTTCTGATAATCATGACCACATCTACACAATGCATCCTTTCATTAACTCCAGAATACCATATATCCATGTCACGCATCCCACCATAGTGAGTTGGAAGGTATAGCCCATGCCTCAACACATCATCCAAACTCTTCCCCAAATACTTATTTGATCATTTGGATACCTTCCTCTTTGACCCATACACAACACTAGGAATAGGATTCTCTTAGTGCTCTCTCGTGTCAACAAAGAGGTTGCAGCCCAAACATCAGTTATATAGAGGAAAACAACATCATTATCTTGTATAACACTATATCCTTTCCATTTTAAAACACATCATAACCTCACACATGACCATATATAATGTCATTCATTGCTACAACAAGAGTAATGTCTCTTGAATTAACTTGGTTATGATATCGTAACCAACATAAAACAATATACAATTAAATTTATCATAAATGCATTCAAGCATTACATAGCATGTGTGTACTCAAGGCCTTCTACCTTTACATCAATTCCAAATATTAAATTTAACCGAGGAAATTCATACCTTGATTAACTTCAACATTTATGCATCATAATGACCCCAAATGCATACCTTCATGGTTGTTATCAAATTACTTGATGCTACTCGATCAACTAATTCTTTGTAGAATCTCACAGGCTCCCTTTACCAGCCATTAATCAACATTTTACCATTGTCAGTGTATTCCATTGTCCCAAGGGGTGTCTTCCATAAAATACATAATCATCTCATCCATGGGAAAAATGATGCGAAAAGGATCTGGAGATAAATCACCAAGAGAGGGTGTAGAAGGGGTTGTTGATTGAATGGCCTGATAGGCAGATTCGACCAGACTCAAAGGAATTTCGTCGCCGTAATGAATATGATCGTCGGGGTTGAGTACTATCCATGGGTCATGAGACACAAGGGTTTCGTGAATATAGGAGGAGATCATGTTGATCGAAGCAATGGAAGGATGTGAAACATCGGGTGGTGGTATGGGGAAGGTACCCATTAACAAGGAGTCTTTAAGAAGACCCACACCGACGTTCTCGTATTCCGGGGGGTTTGGCAATGAACGGTATATTTCCAGTATGCGCATCGGAGTTAAAGAGGGATAATTGGTCGATGGTAATGACCTTTCCTTGATGAGGGAAACACACGACATGAAAAAGAGTTGACACAACTGCACGCATGGAATCGATCCAGCTACGACCAAGTAGAAGGTTGTAATAGAGAGGAGCGTCAAAGACTTCCACTTCAACTTGGACCGTTTTGCCTTCTAACGTAATTGGAAATGAAGGGAGGATACCGTAAGGATTAAAAATGGATCCATTAAAGGCTTTGAGTGTGTTGTGGGATTCACTCAAAGGGGGAGAGCCGATGGCTTTCCACCAGGTGATAGACATGACACACGTCAAGGCACCCTCATTGATAACAGTTCTACAAATGTTTTTGTCATAGACAATAACTTGTATTTGGAATGCGAGTTGAGGGGGTAACCTTGGAATGTGATCTTCCAAGTCAAAAATTATTAAATTTGTATCCGTAGGGTCGATTCCGTCGATAGCTTTCAACAGTGCCTTCCATTGTATAGGACAACTTTGAAGAACTTCAAGGGATGACATCGTGGATGGTGCTTGGGCCAGATCCTCAACAATACTATAGTTTTGGGTAGCACGGGCATGAGGATTGAAAGTCGTCTTTCGAACGATGACTTTTGGAGGAGGGTGAAGAACTGTGTCGAGGCTCGATCGTTCGAGATGAAGAGGACCATTGGTAGGTGGAGTCATGGGAGATGGTTGGACTAATGAAGGAGGTATAGCATCAACCTTATCTTTAGAGGAGGAATAATCTTTAGCTCAAGTGGTATGTGTGATGTCGTTTTGCTTTGAATCTCATGTACACATTAAGACATAGGATGTATTGGATGAAGAGGGTTGGTCGTGAATGACCAATTAGGCCTGTTGTTGAGAAGGGAAGGGTTGTGACAATATAGCTGGAGTGGGTGGTTTCATGGTCCCTTGAAGGAACTTAGTAACCTCAGCTCCTCGTGGACAATCCTTAGTGTAGTGATCATCATGATAGATAAGACAAGGGTTTCGGGGTTTGTGCTTATATTTATCATCAACAGGTGGTGTTTTGGATCTCTCTGCTTACAAATTATTTTTGTCCTCTTTATTCTTACCCTCTCCCTTTTTGTATTTGTTTTTTGATGCACACAACCCTCCCAACCCCTAGGTCAGAAGTCCACGTACACAGGATCTTTCCTCCTCTGTTATCCCGAAGAGCTCTCAACAATGGCTCTCCTATTTCCCTTTCGGGAAATCTACACCCACAACAAAACCTTGAGGAATCTCCCTTCGCACTTCGGGAGAGCGGACTTCTCCATTTCGCGAATCCTGTGGTCAAGTGTCTTGTCACTCAATCTCCGAAACTTGAAAACAATCAACACTTGACCCTTTCCCTCTCTATTTTGGATTTCTCCTTATCGTGATTTCGGGGATTGAGATGTCAAGCAACTCGTCCCCTTGACTCCCGAAACCTGATATACCAAAACTCCGATGTGTTCGCAAGATTTGACTTTTCAACAACCCTTCATTTCGTTGGGACTTCGGACTTCGTGATTTTGCAAATCTTGATGTAAAGATTTCGGGACTTCACCCCATGAAACCCCGAAATGGTCAATGGAATTTGAATTTCATGTCGATAGTGTGTCACCTATCCACCCTGCTGATTCTATGGCCCACACAATCCTTTCTCCCCTTCGAGACTTCACGTTTTGTGATTTTGCGAGTTCTGTTGCAAGGATTATGGGACTCCAATTTACGAAACCCTGAAATAGAAATCCATGTGTAAATCCAACGGCCCCTGTTGGTTTGAATCTACAGTTCTTCCTCTCCTGAGCTTAAACCTTTGGGAATACTCTCCATAACTCCCCTGCTCCTCTGTGAGATCTGATGGCTCATGGGACTTCGTGAATTCTCCACAGAGAATTCCGACCATCCCTCTCTTCCCTTCATAAGGACTTCTTTGACTTTTTATCAAGTGGTCTTCCCACGGTACTCAACTGCCTGTGATGCAAACTTGCAACGCCTTCTCACTATTCCAATGCACAAACTTCCTGTGCTTCCTTTGATGGCTGTGGAGACTCTATCCCTTCCTGAACTTTCTTCCAACTCTGAGTCTTGAAGAAGACTCATGCACGCACTCCTTACGACAATCCTTCAAACACCTCAAGTGTTGAACTCCCTTCGACTCTATGCACACCTTGCAGCAGTAGTCTCTCAATACTTCACCCAGGTTACAAAACCTAAATCTTTAGTCGGCCTATGCACACCTTGCACGGATCTGGTACCTAACTGCACTCCTTTGAAAATGAGAACAATTGTTATCTCTCCTGAGCTTTCAGAGAAAAACCTCTGAACCCTTCGTCAACGCACTCCTTGTGGAAAAATTCCACTGCACTCCTTGCAGGAAATCTTGCTCAGATAGAGAAACAATTGAAACTCATTCCTTTACCCTTTCCTCTCAGATTTCAATCATTTAACAAGAAATCATTCATACATATCATAAAAGCAATTGCATGATAGAAAGAGTAAAACCATGAACATACCAATTAGCATACCCATACAAGAAACAAATACAACACCATGAATCATAATTAAGACTTCTTCTATTAACTCAAATCTCTGTACATGGGTGTTTTTCAAACACAGTTTCTCTGTTCTAGCTCTATATATTCTTCTCTTGGTAATGTTCTTCACTCCCTTACAATAATACAATGAGGGTGTCTATATATGTTTTCCCTCCTCTCCTAAAACTGTCTAATCTACACATTAAATTCTATCTACTTGCATTAACTATCATAAATGCCTTATACCTACTAAGGATGAGCGTGGATCACTCAAGGTCCATTTACATTTTACAAGTGTGCCTCCACTTGATGACTTCATTAATATTTCAAGACATTTTCAAAATTTGCGCTGGGTGCTTTTCCAACTGTCTTTTTCCTCCGTGCTGGCTCGCTTGAGATGTTCCTGCATCATACTCCCTTGCTTGAAAATTTTCATGGGCTCCTATCCATGAGATCTCATACGGTGTGTCCATGCCTATGGATATCTTCTTTTTTCTCCCTGTTGGCATCTTCAATTAGATGGCCCTTCCACTTGAAAAAATATTCAAAGTATTGCTTTCGCCTGGTCTTCTTGCTAACCCTTTTGTCCAGTATGCACTCCATCTGCGGCTTTTCTGCAACTAGCATCTGTTTTGTCCACTGGACCTCTAGTTGTTCATTTCCTGTCCCTATTTCCTCAGCTTTATATGGGTACAAATCTGAGATATTGAATATCAGAGAGATTTCGATCCCATCAGGTAATTCAATATCATAATCATTCACCCCAAATTTCTTCAAGATCTTACATGGTCCAATTTTTTTCATCTTCAGTTTATTATATGTTCCCCTCGGGAACCTTTCCTTTCTCAAATGTGCTAGAATCAAATCACCAACCTCAAATTGAAGTTGTCTCCTGTGTTGATCTTCTTTGTGCTTATATTCTTGGCTCGAACTCTGCAATCGTTCCTTCACCTAGCTGTGAAGTTCCTTCATCACCTCTGTGAAATCTTTTGCACTAGCGCTCCTAATTGCAGTCTATTCTGAATCTCTCAGCTCAGAAATTCCTCTTGGTTGCATGCCATAGACAATCTGAAATGGACTTTTCCTTGTGCTTCTATTAACTGAGTCGTTATAAGTAAATTCCGCCTGTGGTAATATTTTGTCCCACTGGTTGTGGTGTTCTATCACTAAGCTTCTCAGCAAGTCTCCCAGACTTCTGTTTACCACTTCTGTCTGTCCATCCGTCCAAGGATGATAAGCCAAAATAAATGATAAGTTAGTTCCCAGCTTCTTCCATAATTCCCTCCAAAAGTGTCCTACAAACTTAGTGTCTCGATCCGAAACTATGCTCCTTGGTAAGCCATGAAGTCGAATGACTTCTTTGAAAAACAGATTTGCAATGTGAGTTGCGTCACTAGTCTTCTGACATGAAATGGAGTGTGCCATCTTGGAAAATCTATCCACCACCACAAAGATTGATTCAAACCCTCTTTGTGTTCTTGGCAACCCCAATATGAAATCCATGCTGACTACATCCCATGGCTTCTCAGGTATGGGAAATGATTGATAAAACCCTGCATTTTGCCTTATGCCTTTTGAATGCTGGCAAATTCTACATCTGTCTACGAATCTCTTGGCGTTTTCTCTCATTCTTGGCCAAAAATATGACTCATTCAACTTTGCGAATGTCTTGTCATGACCAAAGTGCCCAGCCAATCCTCCACTGTGTTTCTCCTTCAGCAAATTCTCCCTCATGGAGCATTTTGGAATACAAATCTGATTACCTTTAAACAGTAATCCTTCCTGGATCATGTATCCTACCCATTGGCTTATGTCTCTAATAATTGGATTCTCAGCTGCTTCATACACCTAATTAAAATCTGGATCAGCTTGATACATCTCCTTGAGATCATCAAAACCCAACGTTTTGACCCTGAACTCCTGCAATAGAAAATACTTCCTGCTCAAAGCATCAACAACTTTGTTAGCAGTACCAGAAATATGTTTAATCACAAAAGTGAAATTCTCCATGTATTCAACCCATTTTACATGTCTTTGATTCAAATTTTCCTGTTGAGTCACAAATTGCAGTGCATGATTATCACAGTATAAGACAAACTCCTTGGGAATCAAGTAATGTCTCCATTTCTTCAATGCCTGAATGATAGCATAAAATTCCTTATCATATGTGGAGTACTTCACTTTCACTTCATTCAGCTTCTCACTAAAGTATGCTATTGTCCTGTCTTCTTGACTCAAGACTGCCCCTATTGCAAATCCACTTGCATCACATTTCACTTGAAATGTCTTTTGGAAATCAGGCAACACCAGAATTGGTTGTTCCGTGATTTTCCTCTTCAACAGATTAAAACTCTTCTCAGCTTCTTCTGTCCAGTGAAAATATTTGTGTCTCTTCTTCACTGTGTCCATCATCGGTGCACTAATCCCACTGAAATTCCTGATGAACTTTCGGTAGAAACTAGCCAATCCGTTAAAAGTTCTCACCTCAAAGATATTTTTCGGTGATGGCCAATTCTTGATTACCTCCACCTTATCTGGATCCATCCTCAATTTATCTACAGAAATAACAAAACCCAAATAAATGAGTTCTTTCTTCATGAATGAGGATTTCTTCATGTTTATCAATAGCTTCTCTTGTTGTAACCTCTGCATCACTATAGCCAAATGTTTCAGATGCTCTGCCACTGTTTTACTGAAAATCAATATGTCATCCAGATACACAATGACAAATTTTCCGATGAACTCTCTTAGGAATTCATTCATCAACCTCATGAAAGTACTTGGCGTGTTCGTTAAGCCAAATAACATAACAAGCCATTCATACAACCCTTCATTAGTCTTGAATGTTGTCTTCCATTCATCACCTTCTCTCATGCGGATTTGATGATAACCGCTTTTCAAATCAATCTTTGAAAAATATTTTTCTCCACTTAAGCAATCCATCAAATCATCCATCCTTGGCAATGGAAATCTATACCTGATGGTTATTTTGTTGATCGCCCTTGAGTCAGTACACATCCTCCAGCCTCCATATTTCTTCAGGCTAAGTACTGTTAGAACAACACACAGACTCAAGCTTTCCCTAACCAAACCTTTGTCCAACAAATCCTAGACTTGTCTTTTGACCTCTTCATTCTCCTGCGACGTTAATCTGTACACTTCTTTGTTTGGTAAACTAGCTCCTAGTATGAGCTCAATGTGATGAATCACACTTCTAATTGGTGGCAACGAACAAGGTAGTTCATCCACTACTATGTCAGCGAACTCTTCCAGTAGTTCCTGAACCTCTTCTGGTAAATCATCTACCCTTGTGCTGGTCAAAATAATCTTCGGCTTCCTGACCACAATGAATTGCGGTTCCTCCTTCTTCTTAACCTCTGTAAGAATTTCTTTCCCACTCATGAGAAGTACAATTTTGCTTACTTCAGGTTTCACCTCCTTATCTTTGATTGGAAGCAACATGTGAGTTCTCCCATTCTTCTCTAGGGTGTATGTGTTCATCCTCCCATCATGAATTGCATTTTTGTCATATTGCCACAGTATACCCATCAATAGATGACAAACATCCATGGGAATAACATCACAGAGTATCTTATCATTATATCCTCCAATCTTAAATTGAACTAAACATTGTTTAGTGACATTTACCTGATGTCCTTTTTGTAGCCATGAAACTCTATATGGACTTGGATGTTCAATCATCTCTAGCTCCATCTTTTCTACTATATTTGTAGAAACGAGATTATATGTGCTACCACTGTCCAGAATGACCTTGCAAACCCTGTCCTTGGTTTTGCAAGCATTCTGAAAAAGTCTATTTCTTTGGACTGAACTCTCCACCTCTTTCTCTAGTGTCAAAAGAGCTTTTTGCATCATTAGCGATCTTCTGCCTTCAGCATCTTTTGCTTCAACATTTTGCCTCTGTGCTTCGGCGATGTGAGTCTCACCTCCTTCTTTATTTTTGTCTGGACACTCATAAGAGTTGTGCCCAGCCTTTCTGCATGTGAAGCATGTTATTACTCCACCTCTTCCTCTTCCTCTACCTTTGGTACGAGGAAAAGTATTATTATCGGCATAATCTCCTCTTTGTTCGGTATTCTTCCCTCTCTGTGAGCTTCCACCTCTCTCAGTTCGAGTTTGAGGTTTCTTCCAGTCCTCCTTGGGTTTCTGATTTTTATCCTGGGCAATTGATTTGCCTTTGGGATGACTTCTGTCTCGCCCTCTTTGACCCTATTTTCGGCTTAGCTTCTCTTCAGTCTTTAGATCCATCTGATAAGCATCTTCCACCATTCAGATGGGTAACATGCTCATCTCATTCTGAATTTCATATCTCAGAACATTCATGTATCTGGAAACCTTTTCATCATCGCTTTCTCGATGACCTGCCCTGATGTTCAGTCTATAGAATTATTCAGTGTATTCTTTCACTTTCATCAGCTTCTGTCTCAAGTTTTTCATCCTTTGAAACAGAGTAATCTGATAATCCCTGGGGATGAATTTCGCCTTCATATTCGCGATCATTCTATCCCAACTCTTGATCTTCTACTTGCCTTTGCAGTGTCTATTATCTTGTAGTTCATCCCACCACAATGTTGCATGTCCCTTTAATCTTGTGACAACATGTTTGACCTTTTTTTCCTCTTCGACATCTTCATAGTCAAAATATCCAGAGCTCTAATCCAATCTAGAAGTTCCTCTGCATCCAGATTTCCCTCATAAACTGGAATGTCCATTTTGACTCTTGCACCCATTCTTGCAATAGCCCTAATCAAATGTTCGTTTGTTGCATCTTTGGCTGCGACTTCTTTCCCTTCATGTTCAGCTTCAATTTCACATTCGGAATCACTAAGATCCCCAGCACCGACTATATGCCTCTGTGCTGTCTCCATGTCTTCAAGTCTAGCATGTAGATCATGCATCTCTCTCTCCATGGTTGGATTAGGCATCTGCCTACCCCTTCTTCTCGATATTTCCCTCTCCTCTGGTGGATTGAGTGTTCTCCTGTCCCTTCTCCTCAGTGGCATGGTGAATTCTCCTTTTCCCTACTACAAAAAGCAAAGAAACCTTTCTATTCTCTGATACCACTTTGATGCATGCAGCCCTCCCAACCCCCAGGTTAGAAGTCCACATACACAGGATATTTCCTCCTCTTCTGGCCCAAAGATCTCTCAACAATGGCTCCCTTATTTCCCTTTCGGGAAATCTTCACCCACAGAAAAACCTCGAGGAATCTCCCTTCACGCTTCGGGAGAGCAGACTTCATGATTTTGTGAATCCTGTGGTCAAGCGTCTTGTCTCTCAATCTCCGAAACTTGAAAACAATCAACACTTGACCCTTTCCCACTCTATTTCAGATTTCTCCTTATCGTGATTTCAGGAGTTGCGATGTCAAGCAACTCGTCCCCTTGACTCCTTAAACCTGATTTACCGAAACTCCGATGTGCTCGCAAGCTTTGACTTTTCAACAACCCTTCATTTCGTCGAGACTTCGGACTTCACGATTTCATGAATATTGATGTAAATATTTCGGGACTTCACCCCACGAAACCCTGAAATGGTCAACGGAATTTGACTTCCATGTCGATAGTGTGCCACCTATCCACCCTACTGATTCTATGGCCCACACAATCCTTTCGTCCCTTTGGGACTTCGCGTTTCGTGATTTTGCGAGTTCTGTTGCAAGGATTACGGGACTCCAATCTATGAAACCCAGAAATAGAAATCCACTTGTAAATCCAACGGCCCCTGTTGGTTTGACTCTTTGGTTCTACCTCTCCTGAGCTTAAACCTTTGGGAATACTCGCCGTAACTCCCCTGCTTCTCCGTGATATCTGACGGCTCACGAGACTTCACAAATTCTCCACAGAGAATTCCGACCATCCGTCTCTTCCCTTCACAAGGATTTCTGCAACTTTTTATCAAGTGGTTTTCCCACGGTACTCAACTGCCTACGATGCAAACTTGCAATGCCTTCTCACTATTCCAATGCACAAACTTCCTGTGCTTCCTTCGACGGCTGTGGAGACTCTATCCCTTCCTGAACTTTCTTCCAACTCTGAGTCTTGAAGAAGACTCCTGCATGCACTCCTTATGACAATCCTTCAAACACCTCAAGTGTTGAACTCCCTTCGACTCTGCGCACACTCTGCAGCAGTAATCTCTCAATACTTCACCCAGGTTACAAAAACTAAATCTTTACTCGGCCTGTGCACACCTTGCATGGCTCTGGTGCCTAGCTGCACTCCTTTGAAAATGAGAACAATTGTTATCTCTCCTGAGCTTTCAGAGACAAACCTCCGAACCCTTCGTCAATGCACTCCTTGCTGAAAAATTCCACTACACTCCTTGCAGGAACTCTTGCTCAGATAGAGAAACAATTGAAACTCATTCCTTTACCCTTTCCTCTAAGATTTCAATCATTTAACAAGAAATCATTCGTACATAGCATAAAATCAATTGCATGACATAAAGAGTAAAACCATGAACATACCAATTAGCATACCCATACAAGAAACAAGTACAATGCCATGAATCTGAATTAAGACTTCTTCTATTAACTCAAATCTCTGTACATGGGTGTTTTTCAAACACAGTTTCTTTGTTCCAGCTCTGTATATTCTTCTCTTGGTAATGTTCTTCACTCCCTTACAATAATACAATGAGGGTGTCTATATCCATTTTCCCTTCACTCCTAAAACTGTCTAATCTACACATTAAATTCTATCTACTTGCATTAACTATCATAAATGCCTTCTACCTACTAAGGACAAGAGCGGATCGCTCAAGGTCCATTTACATTTTACAAGTGTGCCTCCACTTGATGACTTCATTAATATTTCAAGACATTTTCAAAATTTGTGCTGGGTGATTTTCCAGTTGTCTTTTGCCTCTATGCTGGCTCGCTTGAGATGCTCCTACATCATTTTTACCAGCAGGGGTATATTGAACATCATTTACCTCATAAGTCTTTTTGGTGGGAGGGGTAGGAGATAGAGCATTTTGAACATTAGAAGAAATGGGTTTGGGGTTGTTGCTAGAGGTTTGGATGGAATGCGGTTGGGCATGGAAAGTGTCGATCACACCGTCAGCCACATGAGAAGTAGCAGGAGTAGTTGAAGTGGCGAAAGTAGAAGGATGAGGCACATTAGGGAGTAAGTCGTAAAGAGTACCCATTTGTGAGAAAACGAGGTCAAGGTATTGAACACGACTAATGGCCTGTTCTTCTGTGACAACTCCACCCATGGAGATGTCATGAATGATGTCATTCACAAATGATTTCGTGAACCATTCTGCTAGCAACTAATCGAGAAGTTCGAGTTTGATGAGATGTCATCTCTGTCGCCATTCATGAATGTGTTCGTAGATATGAGTGGGTTTGGTTTGTTTAAAAGAGCTCAAAATGTCGGTCCCTATTTCATAGCGGATCCGTAAATGGTAGTGGGCGAGGAAAGCCATAGAGAGGGTGTTGAATTCGACGAAGAAACCTCATGGTAATTCTATATACCACTTCGCGGCAGAACCCATGAGAGTTCATTGAAAAAGGTGTAAACGAATAGAGTCATCCATCAAGGAGTTGGATGAGCACTGAAGGTGAAAAGCCATTACGTGATTGTTCGTGTCCTCTCCCACTTTTCCATCGAATTTAGGGATGTCAGATGGTAGTTTGGATGGTATGGCGGGCCATTGGGGGAGAGTGATGGATCAGATCATTTAAAATCCTCAACAGATCTGGGAGGTCCAGGGTGGCTAAGAAATGTAACTGTCTATTCACATGCAGATACTGGTGACTTTGGGGAGGGAGTCCTGTCAGCAAACCAGTGGGACTATAAGCAGTCTACATATGCGAGAATCCAGGCAGATTCAGTGGTGGTTTTGGAGGCAAGTAACTCATAGGGTTGTACCCTTGAATGGGGTTATGGGGTTGAGCAGTCGAGCCCCAAATAGGATTAGACGTACCTGGATAGGGTTGGCCTATACCAGGGGGTATGACGGAGCTAGCCAGAAGTTGTTACCCCCCAGTCGATTGAGGATTATGTTGGATCAGATGGTTCCAATACTAGGCCAAGGATGGAGGTATGTTTTTTCCATAGGGTGGTGTCGGTGGGGGTTGTCCTCCAATCAGGGTTTGTGTTCCAATCGGGGGTTGTGTTCCAATTGGGATTTTCCCTGCAAGGGGGGGTTGAGTTGGGCCTCCTTGGTGAAATTGTCCACTAATAGGAATCTGGTAATCTGGTGTGAACGACGAAATGGTTCCACTAGGATCAGTGTCTCTAATAGAGGATGTAAAAGGTCCTCTGAAAGAGGATGAAGGAAGTGTCAAAATGAAACTGGGAGGAGAGTGCCCATAAGGAGTGGGACCAACAGGAGTTCTAGATGGGATTTGCATAGGAGCAGGGATAGAGGCATTCAATGCATGGTATCCGGGTGGAAGTGTCGGGGTGACTCTAGGAAAAAGCGTTGTGCCAATGGGGGCTTGTCTAGCCATGATAATCTCGATGTGAAGACTCATAGTATCTATATAATGGACCATTTGTAAAGGGAGATTCAAGATGTGGTCAGCTCATGGAGCTTCCATACTAGGAAAATAATATGCATTAGTGAAAGGTACTGCGTCTGGATTGAATGTTTCAGGGAACGCAGGTGAGACAGTGATATCAACGCCTGCTCCTGAGCCAAAGAGATCCTGTCTAAAAATGCCAGTAGTCCAAAAAGGGTCTTGACCCTCAGGTCCTGGAAAAGGTCTAGTCGGTGATCCAGAAGACAAAAGAACCAAGTCTCTGGAAGAATTCACTCGCATAATACGTCTCTCAAAGTCGGGATGAAGTCAAAAGTCTTCTCGAGAATTGGTAACTCGGAACCATTCTAGAGAGTTAGTTCATTCCACTTCTGGAGTGGTGACATATTGGACTTCACTTTGTTGAGGAGAGCCCTCCGATGAGTTGGTAGGTAAGGGTTGATAACCTTCTAGATTTTTGGGGGGTAAGCCTTACATTCTATGTGAACGACGTGGAGGGTCAATTGTGATTGAGTTGAAAACTTATGAAGAAAAATCTATGGTCAACTTGGGAAAAAAAATAGCATGCGCTAGTAAAAATCTAGGAAGAAAAACCAAGCAAACAAGACTTTCTAATTCTGAAGTCACTAGTTGGTGATGAAATCCAATGTCGCGACCACGAGATAAGAAGTGGCTGGCCTAGGGTGGAAAATTTGTGTTGATGACCTGCTTAACGGACTTACACCCTGGTGCAAGCTCCCAATCATAATCGTGGGTATACCCTCAAAGGATCCTGAGTGAGTTTGGCCAACGTTGATTGCAGGTGCTGTGAAGACTTGCCCCTTCATAGTCACCTTGTGTAAGGCCCTAAGAAGATAAGCCACTAAGGTAACCACCAATAACAATAGAGCCTGGGGGGACAATCGACAGTCCAATCCACAGGAAAGGGTAGGGTATCTAGCCCGAAATCAACTTGAGAGGCTTCCACTAATCATTGTGGGCATGCCTTGAAGTGACACCCATAATATGTGCAATCTCTACACCGATATCAACAAAGCAGGGTGAGTAACTCTGTCAATATCAATGCGACCTCGGGTTTGACCCTTGTGTGAGAAGGGCTTCCTAGGACAAAATGTTGCAAATGGAATTTGACACTCCTTACCACAAGATGCTATTGTGTGTTTTGTGCTTTGGAGAGTGTATCTTTCTACCTATTCCAAAGCTCTATCCTAGCTAATGTTGGTGTAATAGAGTCCTAGAAAAGAGTTACTAGTTAAATTTTAAAATTTGTGTGATGTTATTAAATGCTGTTGTTACTCAAAGGAAACGGAAATGAAACCGATGTTTTGTGACTCTGACCCAACAATGCATAGATAGGAATGAGAGATATCAATTTTTGTTCGATGAATCCTATTTATAAGAGGGAAACAGGAGTTTTCTAGAACAACTTGAACTATGATATACGATCTTCTTTGAAAGGCAATATGAACGAATCATGACCAATGCCAATTCTCTATTCGTTCTATTTCAATGATCGAATGCCTATATTTTCCAAATAAAAAATTGTTTTTAAAAGGAAAAATGTTTTTTAATTTTCAATAGAAACCACACAACAGTGGTGGAACTAAGAAAAACTAGCAACTAATGAAAAGCAATATACAAAAAACCCAAACCAATCTTTCAATGAAGACAAAAATAAGAAGCAGACAAGACTAGTCTTTTCAAACGCATAAGGGAAACAATTTTCCAAGTAATGAGAAATTGAGAAAGATGATTAATCTCAACTTTTAAAATGACCATCAGCTCCTAACCAAACAAGCACTCGAAATTCAGGACTAGAGATTATATCCTTGTCAAAAAAAGGCCAAGAGATAACAATTGAGAAACAATGAACAAGAAGAGTTTTTGATTTTCGAAGACTAATCATTCACAAAATCCGAAGTCAAGAAACAATCAATCAGTGGCCCAAGAAGTTATCTTCAGACACACATACAAATCTTGGCATCTGAGCATACAAAAAACATTAACCCCAAAATTTTGCAAAATGGGTTCGTAGGTAGGCAATGGTGTACAGTGCGAGAATGCAGCATTCTCGCAGGCTGGTCACAAGCAGAGTTTGAGAGGTTCACACTAGATTGAAAAGAAAGATGCAAGCTCTAGGGGTTCTCATAGGCTACAGAAGGGTTCAGTGCGAGAATGACCGAAACTAAGAAAAATTTGGAAAAAATACAAAAATTTTGAAGGAACCTCTGGACCTAGAGAGTCTCTCAGGGTCTCCTCAAGACTCAGAGATTGATAGAAATGAAAAATGGTAAGGTAAGAGAAAATGGCCAAGGAAAAAAACCAAAAACCACTAAAAAATGGGTTGCATCCCCAGTGGAGTCAGCAATTTTGTTATCGGACTAATTAGTTGGTGCGAACACTAACAGATCTCTCTAGATACACCTGGATCCAGAACAAAATAGGAAAGGACATGATTCTTTCTTGAAGTTGTAATCATTGAATCTACTAATAGGGAGGAATAAGTGACATACCTTTATATCTCTTCCTTAGGTCTTTGTTTCTCCCACCTTGCTCGGGTGCTCTCATGAGGTCAAGTCCAAGACAACACAAACCAACCAAAGTGAACATAGCAAAATGTATTCAACGTCAACTTATGCATATGCTCAAGGAATTATACAATAAAGTAAGAGTGACTTTATGGGAAAGGGACATGATGTTGTATCATATTAATTGAAAGTAGAAGATACAAATTGATCTCCTTGATGTTGCAAGCTTCCTTTCAGTGACCCTTGGTTCCAATACACACACTTGCTTTGTACTTGCATGAAGAAGATCCAATTCCTCTTGATAGACCAACTAGAGTCTTCAAGCCTCTGTCCAAGCAGGGTTCTTCACACAATTCTTTCACCAATTCTTCATTCAATCTTGCTTAACCTTTTCCATGAGAAACCCTTTCAATATATAGGAGAAGGAGATATGGTTACATGGATGAGGATGATCCCATCAAATCTGAGAAGTCAGTAAAATGACAACCATACGAATGCCAACTCATTTTCTAGAAGATTCCCTTCTAGAACCCTCGAGACATCTTCTCCTTTCCAAGCTTAAAAATAGGTTCGCACCCTGTGTATGGAGAAAACTGTGAGAAGTTAACATCTTAAGTGTAGGTGGTCTATGAGAATAAGGGATTCTCACACCCTAGGCCATAGACAGCTTGCGAACTCACTTTAAAAAATATGTTTTTGGAAGGAGGCAAGGGCCACATTTCTCAGGCAAAAAGTCCTTGTTGGGAGCCTGAATACACCATTGTTAAGACATCACCAGAGTGAACGAAATCATGTGGAACAAAATGCCCCCTAAATTATGGGGCCATAATCTGTGAGAGTCGAAATACTTTGTAAACCGCACATGTGTGTCAAAAACTAGGAGTTCACCTAATTGGAAACCTGCAAACAACCAAGCATCTGCGGGGTATAATACCAGTTCTGAGGTAGGCATTCCCATATTCAGATCACAAATGGATGACATCATGAACATAGTTCATGGCCACCAATTATACACCGTGGATCCATGCCGTCAAATATACTACATAGCCACCAGGAATACACTATGGATCTATGCGGAAAGACTCAAATTAAGATGACATAGCCACGTGACATACAAAGTGGATCTACATGTTAGCAAATCATACATATTCCATCGTAGCCTGGATAAAAAAGATGAGACTCGGGGTCTTCAATCCCATCACCTGAAAGTATGAATCTAGCCATGTGATTACATGTGCTGAAGTCAAACATGGTAGAAACCACTTGATTACCGGTCATTGATGAAACCGTTAACAAGTGTGAGGGAAATCACCATTATTGTCAATGACTCCCAAGGTACACTAGTACAATCCAATGAATGTGAATAAATGAACTAAGGTCAAACATTGAATGAAATCTCCCGATCAGGGGTCAATGATGAAAATCCACTGTCAAAAGCAAAGAAACCTGCCATTGAGGCATGCAAGTCCCATGGTACCAAATAATTTCTAAGTCTTGTTTTCGGATAATGAATTGGAGCCGATGGAACAAGAATCGTCATATGAGGGCCTTAATCTATCCCCCATCAATGACACGAAATAAGTAACAGATTTGGAACGTGAAAAAGAGTATGAATATAGGTCAGAACAGACACAGGGAAGGATGACACGGTAAGAATGGACCACTGCAGATGACCGACTCAATAGAGGGTTTGGATGAACTTCTCTTGAACATATGAATGACACAACTCAGGACTTGGCAGCACTGACTTAGAGACGACCCAGGATATGACCTTGTAGCAAGTCGAATGAGAAACAAATGGATTTCCCAAACCAGCTTCAAATAATGAATAAGGGGTGTCATGTTCAAGAGCGACACTTACTACCAATAATATGAATACGAAAACACATCCCTTTCCCAAATTTTCCCCCACCATTTCTGGCAAGTACCTCTTTATTTTTACACAAGCTTGAGGAGGATAACATATGCTTGTTAATGTAAGCTCATCCTTCGGATGAGTCCCTTAGAATATGTTTAATGAACCCTAGGAAGGAGTGGCTCAGTCCCATTACGGGTCTTTCGATGTTTGTTTAATGAGTCCAAAGATAGAAAACTCGAAAGGTTTTTCATGATTATAGAGTCTGGAAAAACACTTAAAAGAGAACTCTCTCAGTTCCTTTTTCATAAAGTAGTCTGATGAGACCGAAAAAGAGATAAATTATCGCTCAACAGACACTTTCTTCAAATACTTTAATGAGAGTGAAAAGAGAAAGATCGCTTAACAATATTTTCATGTTTAGAGAGTCTGAAAAGAGCTTGAAGAGAACTCCAGGGGGTTCCTTTTTCATATAACCTTTATGAGCTCGAAAAAGTGATAAAAGTGTGCTCAATTACATTCTCATGTATTTTTGAGCGCGAGAACGAACAAAGACTAAGCTCGAGATTTTGTCTAAAAACCATAAAAAACAGTTGTGCATGCGACGAAAAAGAGAAAACACCCGTACTCCTTTGTATGGACTCCAAAGTCATTATATCTGCAAAAATTCATACTCATAGGGCTATTAGGCATTAGGTTTGATGGACAAAACAATATAAAAATCAACAAAAAGGGTAGAAAGTGAATAAATATAGGTAAAAAGGGATTTTACCATTTTCATTGTGATTTTGCCAAGAACTTTGCCCAAAACAATTCTTTTTACCTCAAATTTCATTGCTCGATCACGGGAGGCACATGAAACCATTTGGTGAACCGTCTTCGTCAACGAGGTAGGCTCTTAATCTCCTATCTTTTCAATGGTTTAGTTTTTATTTTCATTGGCAATTTTCAAGGTTTTGGATTTGTTTTAGGGCCAACACTTGCACCCGGGCGTTCTCGCAGGCTATCCATACGGGACCTGCGAGAATGCATGATTCTTGCAGGCAGCCTCAAAGGCACCTGTGAGAATCTCACACTATGCTAAAGGGGCACATGCAAGGGCTGAAAAATGAAATTTCACTTTGATTTTTGCTCAATAAAAATATGCCAAGGTTTGAAATGAGTTGTTGACTCTCTTCTTATGGTTCTTGTGTAGGCATTTGACCATCATGATGTTGGAGTGGTGAGAAAGAGAACATGAAGAGGAAGATTCCATTGTTGGGAATGACCTGGGTACTGTTGCTGCCCTCCAAGACTATGGACTCTTCAAATTCTTCCAGATTCCAGGCATGAGGGCCCAAATCAGATTGTTGGAGTACCTGGTTCATATGTGGGATCTGGACCATCAGTTGTTTCACGTGGGATTCCACACCTTAACCCTAGATATCGAGGATATCTAATTTCTAACAGGGTTATCATGGCATGGGTACCATGTTAGCCTGACTGGTAGCCGAGGAGGAAGAGTCCCTATGAGTGAGTATTGTCACCGATACTGTGTTCTAGAGGTAGAAAGAAGCAAAGGTAAAGTGGCTATTTGGGGGGTCCAATATTTGACCCTACAAACCATCTTGTTCACTATAGCATGCATGGATGGGAGAATAGCTCCAAACATGGCTCTCCAGAGCTACTTCCAATATGCCATAGAGTGCACAAAGCCATGAGTCTTCAATTGGTCGGATGCGGTTCTCTGCAGTATGAGGAGGCAGTTGACAAAATGCAGGAAGGGTGACCTGAAGCAGTTCGGGTATGGATCACTTTTGGTGTCCTTCTTTCTTGAGAGGGTTACATTACTTAGATTATAGGTTGATTGGGGTTTACCATCCCCACAGGATCCGAGGATGCTGAGGTGGTGCAACCTCATGTCCCGACATGTAGCTGGGCCTATCATCAAATACAATGATTCCTTCTTTGACTAGTTGTGGCCACAGATGTTGATGGTTGATGACTATGCCTACGCCGGATTGGACTTCTGAGGGGATATGGATTTAGCCCTACCTGAGGATGCTTAGTGGAGTGACCTAGGTAAGAAGTACACATTTTGTTCTTTTAAATGTTTTTGTGATTTTTATCATATAAATTTTTTTTATGTTTGTCCAAGAACTGATCAAAAATATCTTTTTGATGACACAGATGTGGGTCCATATCAACCTCTAGGCACATCTCCTATTTAGCGACGAGGAGAGGTGGCTCCAGTAGTACGATGGGATGTTGAAGACTATGAGGGAGTGGAGAAAAACTTGGAGGGGTTGACTGCTGACATTCCAGACATGACTATCAGGGAGATCCCTCGGCATTATCAGTGCCATACTATGGGTGTGTCAGAGTCTATTGGTCGACTGCTTCATAGGGTGGCCCGGGAAGTCATGTGTTATCATGAGCATCACCCATGACATTATTTTGTAGAGGTTATGAGCTTCATATTTTTAAATTTTTGTCTTTGGACATAAACTTTTTGTAAAAAAAAATTGATCGTTATATACATATATACGGCTTCTACCGGCTTATCTTGTGTTGTGTGATACATGTGATATGATTGGTTTATAAATGGCCCAAATGTCTGTCTAATACATAGTTAGATAATGCATCAGTTAATGTATTTAGACATCTAGGAATGTGTTGATACTCAATATAATCAAAATAATGTTCCAAGAGGCGAATTTGTAAATATACCCGTAATAAAGTAGGACTTTGAATAACATAGACATTACTTAACTATAGTACTACTAGCTGTGAATTGAGTCATACAACCAAGTGACGGATACCGAGTGAAATAGCATTAATCAACAATTCGATAACGATGCTATATTCTGCAATATTGTTGATCGCACAACCAAGACACACACCTCGTAGAGTGATAAGTTTGTTTGTAGGGGTGTAAATTTCCCAAGCAGTAGAAGCAAGGTTCTGAGTAATACGACTAGCGCCATCAATGAAGCCAATGTGGGATAGCGAAGACTTTGACATATGGAAACCAAACACAACGTAACATAAGCAGCTGAGAGCAGAGACCAGATAATGAAAAAGAACACTATAGTAACACACAAGAAGCATGATACAATAAAATACAAGTACTCATGCACTGGTAATCTTAGGCATAGTAATTCTTTAAGTACAACCCATTCTTGGGTTCACTCAAAGGGATACCGTCGTAATCCACTAACTTGTAAGATCCTTTCTCCAAAACTCGTTTCACGATATACGGACCTCACCACATAGCTTCAAATTTTCTAGCTCCTAGCATATACCGATCTTGTTCGTAGAGGAGAACTAGATCGCCTTCGGAGAAAACGTGAGGCTTGACATGTTTGTCGTATTGGGCCTCGACATGTTTCATCTGGGCTTCAATGACTAGGGTATCATCACAACGAGTTTCCTTTAATCGCATGAGATAAAACAGACGTTCTTCTTCGACAAAAGTATTCAGGAGGAGTTCGATGGCTAGTTTTAAGGAGGGTATTTCACATTCAATCGGTAGGATGGCTTCTAGGCCATAAACTAGCTGGAATGGTGTAAATCTGGTAGAAGATTTAACGGATTTCCGGTAAGCCCATAATGTTGAAAACAACATCGTGTGCTAACTCGTCTTGTGAATCCCTATCATTCGTCGAAGCATGGTAATGAGGACTTTGTTAATTGCTTCAACTTGGCTGTTGGCTTGTGGGTAATAGGGTGTTGAGTTTTCATGGTGAAGACCCAACTTTTCGGTGAGTTCGGACATCATGAAGTTTCTAAAGTGGCTACCATGATCGGTGATGATAGCCCAAGGAACACCAAAATGAGCTATGATGTGATTGAATATGAATAATGCTGCAGTCTTTCTGGTGTTGTCAAATGTCAGCATCGCCTCATCCCATTTCGTAAAATAGTCTACAGCTACAATAATGTATCCATGCCCCCCGACCGAGTGAGGGTGACATGTCATGAAATCGATACCCCATTTCTCAAAAGGACCGACGGAGACCATAGGGTGAAGAGGAGCGAGATGTGATTGTATTTTATGGTTGTAGGTCTGGAAAGCATGGCATT
Organism: Picea mariana; assembly: GCA_032191745.1. Taxonomy (NCBI): domain Eukaryota; kingdom Viridiplantae; phylum Streptophyta; class Pinopsida; order Pinales; family Pinaceae; genus Picea; species Picea mariana. Next base: position 86,284 of record JASDQU010244206.1, on the reverse strand, counting down.
TTTGTATAGATTTTATATAGTTGTTAAATAAAGAGGGCCAAAAATACCTAGCTCGCAAGATCTTTTGAGCAGTAGCATACCTAGACATGTGACCACCACAGGCTCCAGAATGGCAGTTTTTGAGGGCTTTCTCAGCTTCGTGAGACGTGAGGCAACATCAAAAAACTGAGTCAATTCCACGACAATAAAGAGTATCACTGAGGATAATATATTGACGAGCTTGGTAGCATATTCGATGACAGTCAACACTAGACAAATTGGGCCAAAAATTCTAGGTTTGGAGATATATGATGATATCTCCATACCAAATATCATCGGAACTAATTAGGAAAAGGGATTCATCAGGTAATGAATCAGCTGCTACATTTTCTGTCTCACAGTAGAGAAAGTCGCATATCAACTCGAAAAACACTAAGGATTTCTTAGACTTAGCGCATTCGAATTCTAAGTCAAACTCCTGGAGGATCACGATCCATTTGGAGTATTTTTCCCCTACCAGTTGATGTGTGAGAATGTGTTGCATAGGGTTGCAGTTAGAAATTACCGTAGTCTTGCAAGAGAGGATATAGTGTTGGAAACATTGAACTGCTTGGATGGCTACCAAGGCCAGTTTTTCGACATGTAAATACTTGGTTTCGGTAGGCATTAGATTTTGAATAAAGTAATAGATGACATGTTCGTCATGAGAATCATCCTCCTAGACGAGAACCATTGCAATGGTGTAATCAAAGGCTGTGAGGTAGAGGAAATAATCATGACTGTAATCTAGTGGGAAGAGGAGTGGAGTACGTGTCAGGGACAGTTTCAAAGCTTCGAAAGCTTTGTTGGCGATGGTATCCCATACGAACTTAGACCCATTTTTGAGTAGTCATGTAAATCCAAGAGTTAGCTCGGCATAGTTCAGGATGAAACAACGAAGAAGGAGGGAGATTTAGAATCGCCTCGACCTTCAGAGGATCTACCCTGATCCCTTGATGTGAAACAATAAAGCCTAGAATTCAGCCAGATTCTATGCAGAAAACACATTTGTGAAGATTCAAGCATATATGGTAAAACCAACATCGGAGGAAAATAGATCGGAGGTGTATTGGATGATCGACATGGCGCATGGAATGAGCGGGTAATTCATCGAGATATGGCTRCACAATGTGCTTGATATCATGGAAGGTATAAGACATAGCGCATTGAAAAGTTGCACCGACATTTTTTAGACTGAAAGGAAGTTTCCGATAGGCAAAAGTGCCCCAAGGACAAATAAAAGTAGTTTTGTGTTGATCCTTGGGAACAATATTGATTTGATTATATCTAGAGAAACCATCCATCAAAGAGAAGATTTCAATTCCAGCACAATCATCGACAATCTGGTCGACGAAGGGGGTAGGAAAGTTGTCTTTAGGACATGCTTTGTTAATATCCCTATAATCAACACACACGCGGATTGTGCCTTGTTTCTTGTTGATTGGGACAAGATTGGAAACCCAGTTAGTGAGAGCCAACGGGTAAATAAAGTCAGCTTTGAGAAGTTTCTCGACTTCAAGCTTGATAGTGGTCGCTTTACGTGGGTGGACCGGATGAAGGCATTGCTGGACGGGTTTAGCATCTGGCTATGTCTTGATCTCATGTATCACAATGTTGGGGTCGATACTCGACATTTCTTCATAGCTCTAGGTGAAGATGTCACAAAATTCTTTGAAAAGTGACTTGTAGGTGACGATTTCGTCAGGGGAACACGAAGCTTCGATATGCACATTTTCGACAATTCCAGGTTTTATAGATATGTCAAGGGGAATAGTGGGTGAGATATTTCTTAAGTTCCCTTCGGAAAACACATCATGTGTAGGCACAGGAATGGTAGAAATAACGACAATGGTCGACAGTGTCGCAATCCATTGGTAGCTCTCGATGGTGTGTTGTTCTAGGAAGAGGATGGAACGATGATGTCCATCGTCCTAGGGGGTGTCTTCCATAACAGACATAATCATCTCATCCATGGGAAAAATGATGCGGAAAGGATCTGGAGATAAATCACCAAGAGAGGGTGTAGAAGGGGTTGTTGTTTGAATGGCCTGATAGGTGGATTCGACCAGACTCAAAGGCATTTCGTCGTCATAATGAAGATGATCATCGGGGTTGGGTACTATCCATGGGTCGTGAGATGCAGGGGTTCCATGAATAGACGTGGAGATCATGTTTATCAAAGTCACGAAATGATGTGAAACATCAGGTGGTGGTATGGGGAAGGTACCCATTAACGAGGAGTCTTTAAGAAGACCCACACTGACGTTCTCATATCCGGGGGGGTTTTGGAAATGAACAGTATATTGCTGGTATGTGAATCTGAGTTAAAGAAGGCTAAATGGTCGATGGTAATGACCTTTCCTTGATGAGTGAAATGCACGACATGGAAAAGAGTGGACACAACTGCACGCATGGAATCGTTCAAGCTACAGCTAAGTTGAAGGTTGTAATCGAGAGGAGCGTCAAAGAATTCCAAATCAACTTGGATCGTTTTGCCTTCTAACATAATTTGCAATGAAGGGAGGACACCATAAGGCTTAAAACCAAAGCCATTCAAGGCTTTGAGTGTGTTGTGGGATTCAGTCAAAGGGGCAGAGCCGATGGCTTTCCAGCAGGTGATAGACATGACACATGTCGAGGCACCCTCGTCGATAAAATTTCTACAAATATTTTTGTCGGAGACAATAACTTGTATTTGGAATGCGAGTTGAGGGAGTAACCTTGGAATGAGATCTTCCAAGTAAAAAATTATTAAATTTGTATCTGTAGGGTCGATTCCACCGATAGCTTTCAACAGTGCCTTCCGTTGTATAGGACAACTTTGAAGTACTTTGAGGGCTAACATCGCGGATGGTGCTTGGGCCATATCTTCAACCATACTATAGTTTTGGGTAGCATGGGCATGAGGATTGAATGCCGACTTTCGAATGATGCCTTTTGGAGGAGGCTGAAGAACTGTGTCGAGGCTTAGTCGTTCGATATGAAGAGGACTGTTGTTAGGTGGAGTCGTGGTAGATGGTTGGACTAATGAAGGAGGTATAGCATCAACCTTCTCTTTAGAGGAGGAATAATCTTTGGCTTGAGTGGTAAGTGTGATGTCATTTTGCTTTGAATCTTCTGTACACATTAAGACATAGGATGTATTGGAGGGGGAGGGTTGGTTGTGAATGACCAATTGGGCCTGTTGTTGAGAAGGGAAGGGTTGTGACAATACGGCCAGAGTGGGTGGTTTCATGGTCCCCTGAAGGAACTTAGTAACCTTGGCTCATCGTGGACAATCCTTAGTGTAGTGATCATGACCACAGATAAGACAAGGGTATCAGGGTTTTCACTTATATTTATCATCACCACGTGGTGTTTTGGTTCTCTCTGCTTGCGAATTATTTTTGTCCTCCTTATTCTTACCCTTTCCCTTTCTGGATTTGTTTTTACAGGCAGGGGTAGATTGAAAAACATTTACCTCATAAGTCTTGCCTGTGGGAGGGGTAGGAGACGGAGCATTTTTAACATTAGAAGAAATGGGTTCGAGGTTGTTGCTAGAGGTTTGGATGGAATGCAGTTGGGCATGGAAAGTGCCAATCACACCGTTGGCCGCATGAGAAGCAGTAGGAGTAGTTGAAGTGGCGAAAGTAGAAGGACGAGGCACATCAGGGAGCAAGTCATAAAGAGTACCCATTTGTGAATAAACGAGGTCAAGGTATTGAGCACAACTAATGGCCTATTCTTCTACGACAACTCCACCCATGGCGATGTCACGAATGATGTCATTCACAAATGATTTCGTGAACCATTTTTGTAGCAACTGATCGAGAAGTTCGAGTTTGATGAGATGTCGTCTCCATCGCCATTCATGAATGTGATCGGAGATATTCAGTAGCTTTGGTTTGTTTAAAAGAGCTCAAAATCTCGGTCCCTGTTTCATAGCAGATCGGTAACTAGTAGTGGGTGAGGAAAGCCATAGCGAGGGTGTTGAAGTCGACGAAGAAACCTCATGGTAATTCTATATACCACTTTGCGGTAGAACCCGTGAGAGTTCGTTGAAAAAGGCGTAAATGAATAGAGTCATCCATCAAGGAGTTGGATGAGCACCAAAGGTGAAAATTCATTACGTGATTGTTTGGGTCCTCTCCCGCTTTGCCATCGAATTTAGTGATGTTAGATGGTAGTTTGGCCGATATGGTGGGCCATTGGGGAGAGTGACGAATTAGATCATTTAAAATCATCGATAGATCCGGGAGGTCCAGGGTGGCTCAGAAAGGTAACTGTCTATTCACATGCAGGTGCTGGTGACTTTGGAGAGGGAGTCCCATCGAAAAACCAGTGGGACCATAAGCAATCTGCATATAATGAGAGGATCTAGGCAGATTCGGTGGTGGTCGTGGAGGAAAGTAACTCATAGGGTTGTACCCTTGAATGGGGGCATGGGGTTGAGCATTCGAGCCCCAAATAGGATTAGACGTACCTGGATAGGGTTGGCCTGTACCAGGGGGTATGACAGAGCTAGCTGGAAGTTGTTGCCCCCCATCTGATTGAGGATTATGTTGGATCATATGGTTCCAATACTGGGCCAAGGATGGAGGTATGTTTTTTCCATAGGGTGGGGTCGGTGGGGGTTGTCCTCCAATCGGGGGTTGTGTTCCAATTGGGATTTTCCCTACAAGGAGGGGTTGAGTTGGGCCTCCTTGGTGAAATTTTCCACTAACAGGAATATAGTAATTTGGTGTGAAAGACGGAATGGTGCCACTAGGATCGGTGCCTCTGATAGAGGATGGAAAAGGTCTTCTGAAAGGGGGCGGAGAAAGTGTCGTAATGAAACCGGGAGGAGAGTTCCCAGAAGGAGTGGGACCACCAGGAGTTTCGGATGTGATTTGCATAGGAGAGGGGATAGAGGCATTCAACACATGGTATTGAGGTGGAAGTGTCAGGGTGACTCTAGGCAAAAGTGTTGTGCCAATGGGGGCTTGGCTAGCCGCGGTAATCCCGGTGTGAAGACTTGTAGTATCTGTATAATGGACCATTTGTAAAGGGAGATTCAATATGTGGTCAGCTTGCGGAGCTTCTATACCAAGAAAATAATAAGCAGTAGTGAAAGGTACTGCATCTGGATCCGATGTTTCAGGGAATGCAGGTGAGACGGTGATATCAACGCCTACTCCTGAGCCAAAGAGATCCCGTCTAAAAACGCCAGTAGTCCAAAAGGGATCTTGACCCTCAGGTCCTAGAAAAGGTCTAGTTGGTGATCCATAAGACAAAACAACCAAATCTCTGGAAGAATTCACTCGCATAATACGTCTCTCAGAGTCAGGATGAAGTCGAAAGTCTTCTCGAGAATTGGTAACTCAGAACCGTTCTAGAGAGTCAGTTTGTTCCACTTGTGGAGTGGTGACATCTTGGACTTCACTATGTTGAGGAGACCCCTCCAGTGAGTTGGTAGGCAAGGGTTGAGAACCTTCCATATTTTCTCGAGGTAAGCCTTGCATTCTACGTGAATGACATGAAGGGTCAATTGTGATTGAGTTGAAAACTTACGAAGAAAAATCTATGGTCAACTTGGGAAAACAAACAATGCGCGCTAGTAAAAATATAAGAAGAAAAACCAAGCAAACAAGACCTTCTAATTCCGAAGTCACTAGTTGGTGATGAAATCGAACATTGTGACTAGGAGACAAGAAGTGGCTAGGCTAGGGTGGAAAATTTACATTGACGACCTACTTAACGAACTTACACCCTGGTGCAAGCTCCCACACATAATCGTGGGTATACCCTCCAAGGAGCCCAAGTGAGTTTGGCCAACGTCGATTCCAGGTACCGTGAAGACTTTCCCCTTCACAGTCACCTTGTGTAAGACCCTAAGAAGATAGGCCACTAAGGTTACCACCAACAACAATGGAGCCTGGGAGGATAGTCGACAGTCTGATCCACACGCAAGGGCAGGGTATCTATCCCGAAATCAGCTTGAGAGGATTCCACTTATCATTGTGGGTATACCTTGAAGTGACCCCCGTAACACGTTCAATCTCTACACTGATATCAACAAAGAAGGGTGAGTAACTCTGTCAATATCAATGCGACCTCGGGTTTGACCCTTGTGTGAGAAGGGATTCCCAGGACAAAATGTTGCAAACGGAATTTGACACTCCTTACCACAAGATGCTATTGTGTGTTTTTTTCTTTGGAGAGTGTATCTTTCTGCCTATTCCAAAGCTCTAGCCTAGCTAATGTTGGTGTAATAGAGTCCTAGAAAAGAGTTACTAGTTAAATTTTAAAATTTGTGTGATGTTATTAAAGGCTGTTGTTACTCAAAGGAGATGGAAATGGAACCAATGTTGTGTGAGACTCTGACCCAACAATGCATACATAGGAATGAAAGATATCAATTTTTTTCCGATGAATCCTATTTACAGGAGGGAAAGAGGAGTTTTCTAGAACATCTTGAACTACGATATACGATCTTCTTTGAAAAGCGATATCAACGAATCATGACCAATTCCAATTCTCTATTCATTCTATATCAATGATCGAATGCCTATATTTTCCAAATAAATTTTTTTTTTTAAAAGGAAAAATATTTTTTAATTTTCAATAGAAACCACACAACAGTGGTGGAACTAAGAAAAACTAGCAACTAATGAAAATAAATATACAAAAAACCCAAACCAATCTTTCAATGAAGACAAAAATAAGAAGCAGACAAGACTAGTCTTTTCAAATGCATGAGGGCAACAATTTTCCAAGTAACGAGCAATTGAGAAAGACGATTAATCTCAAATTTTAAATTGATCACTGACTCCTAACCAAACAAACACTCGAAATTCAGGACCAGAGATTATATCCTTTTCAATAAAAGACCAAGAGCTAACAGTTGAGAAACAATGAGCAAGAAGAGTTTTCGATTTTTGAAGACTAATCATTCACAAAATTCGAAGTCAAGAAACAATCAATCAGTGGCCCAAGAAGTTCTCTTCAAACACACATACAAATCTGGGCATCTGAGCATACAAAAAACCTTAACCCCAAAATTTTGCAAAATGGGTTCGCAGGCAGGCAATGGTGTACAGTATGAGAATGGAATATTCTCGTAGGTTGGTCACAAGCAGAGTGCGAGAGGTTCACACTAGAGTGACAAGAAGGATGTGAACTCTAGGGGTTCTCACAGGCTACAGAAGGGTTCAGTACGAGAATGCCTAAAAATAAGAAAAATTTGGAAAAAAGACAAAACATTTGAAGGAACCTCTAGACCCAGAGAGTCTGTCAGGGTCTCCTCAAGACTCAGAGATTGATAGAAATGAAAAATGGTAAGGTAAGAGCAAATGGCCAAGTAAAAACACCAAAAAACACTAAAAAATGGTTTTCATCCCTAGTGGAGTCACCAATTTTGTTATCGGACTAATCGGCAGGTGCGGACACTAACAGATCTCCCTATATCCATCTAGATCTAGAACAAAATAGGACAGGACACGACTCTTTCTCTAAGTTGTAATCATTGAATCTGCTAATAGGGAGGAATAAGTGACATACCTTTATATCGCTTCCTTAGGTCTTTATTGCTCCCACTTCCCTCCGGTGATCTTGTGAGGTCAAGTCCAAGACAACAAAAACCAACCAAAGTGAAGATAGCAAAATGTATTCAACGTCAACTTATGCATATGATCAAGGAATTATACAATAAAGTAAGAGTGACTTTATGGGAAAGGGACATGCCACTGTATCATATTAATTGAAAGTAGAAGATACAACCCGATCGCCTTGATGTCGCAAGATTCCTTTCAGTGACCCTTGGTTCCAACACACACACTTGCTTTGTACTTGCATGAAGAAGATCCAATTCCTCTTGATAGACCAACTAGAGTCTTCAAGCCTCTATCCAAGCAAGGTTCTTTACACAATTCTTTCACCAATTCTTCATTCAATCTTGCTTAACCTTTTCCATGAGAAAACCTTTCAATATATAGGAGAAGGAGAGATGGTTACTTGGATGAGGATGATCCCATCAAATCTGAGAAGTCAGTAAAATAACAACCATACGAATGCCAACTCATTTTCTAGAAGATTCCTTTCTAGAACCCTCGAGACCTCTTCTCCTTTCCAAGCTTAAAAACAGGTTCGCACCCTGTGTATAGAGAAAACTGTGAGAAGTTTGCACCCTAAGTGTAGGTGGTCTACGAGAATAAGGGATTCTCTCACCCTAGGCCATAGGCATCCTACGAACTCACTTTAAAAAATATGTTTTTGGAAGGAGACAAGGGCCACATTTCTCAGGCAAAAAGTCCTTGTTGGGAGCTTGAATACACCATTGTTAAGACATCACCAGAGTGACCAAAATCATGTGTAACAATCACACTTGATAATATTGAATATCTACAGGTGACTGAGGTAACCAAAGAATATCGAAGCCGATTTTCAGAGGGAAGGTGAAGTAAAGAAGGCCGAAATTCAAGGGAGGATAAATTCTTTTGATGATGATTTCTAAGGTATGTTAGTTACAGGTCATCTCACCATTTTCACAATAATGTTTTTTCTAGAATGATCCAGACCACGAAATTTGGAGGCCATTGAGGAAATATAGCCAAGTAGTTGTGGTGCAAATTTCATCTTGTGGTTCGTTGTAGTTTTATAGTTACAATCCATGGAAAATAGGGTTTGTGGCTAATCCTGAAACTAGTCTAAAACATGTGTTTTGGGTAAAAACGTCATAACTTCTTCATAACATATCCAAATTCAGTAAGACCAAATGTGTTGGTTAGGATACATTCTTTAGTATTATATGTACAATTTGCAGATCCATACAACAAGTATTCCATGTGGGGAACGCTCTACAAGTTCGCTCTCTAGAATAAGCCAAAATTCAACAAGATATGCCATTTTTGTTATAACTCCTTTTCTGAGAGGTTCCAAGTAGTGAAACCTGGAGGAATTGCATGAAAAACACTTAAGAACATTGTGTATTATTTTCAGATATTTATTCATTACAGGTACATAGTTATGATTATTTCAAGTTAGGGTTGTTGGCTAATCCAAAACTAGTCATGTGAGACTAAAGTAAAGTTTGATGAAAATGATAGTCTCTTGTTGTTAAGGTTAAAGAAGGTTTGCATGTATGTGATCATATACACTAGGTCTATTACATAGTTACAAATCATATTTGGATGATTAAATTGATGAGGTATTTTGGTTAAGGTTGAGGTACATGTTGGTGCATGGTTGATGTACTTGTTTATGGTACAAGTTGATTACAGGTTGAGGTACAGGTTGATGCATGGTTCAGGTTATTGGTATAGGTTGTTTGGTGCAGGTCTATTGGTATAGGTTTACAACAATATATCTCACAGTGACAATGTGACATTGGTTCCATCATTCTACTTATACGTCAAGGCGTTTGGATGGGGAAAGGACAGGTGGTTGTAGCCACCTTCCAGATGTATCCTAAGAACATAGGGGGTTGTAGCCTCCTTCTGGTTGTAGCTAGAGAATTTGGGAGTTGGAGCTTCCCTTAGGTTGTAGCCTGATAAACTAGGGGGTTGGAGCCTCCTTCTAGTTGCAACTGGAAAACAAAGGAAGTTGGTGCTTCCAATGAATGTAATTCTTCAAGACATATAAGAAAAAGCATTCTGTGGTTTTCTACCGCTTGGGTTTCCACGTAAAAACACTATTGTACTATGTATGTGTATGATTTTTCATTTGTTCATTGTTTATTTACTCTGCAAATATTGGATGATAATGCTACATTGATATATCACTTGAATTATATGGTTAAAAAGGATTAAATTTCTCTATTACTGATTCACCCCCCCTCTCAATATTCCAACAATTAGTATCAAAGAAGGTTCCTTCATAAACCAATTTAACTATTGAAAGGTAGATCATGGAGAGAAA
>JASDQU010244206.1:41775-58542 GCA_032191745.1 Picea mariana | reverse complement strand
ACTCCAAATCCAAAAATGCACTTTTGAATGGTCTTGGAGAATCGATATTCACCAAAGTTGCACATTGTAAATCTGCTAAAGAGATTTGGGACAAACTTTGAAATATTTATGAAAGAGATTCAAAAGTCAAAGCAGTAAAGCTTCAAAATTACAGAGGTCAGTTCGAACAACTAAAGATGAAGGAAGACGAGAATATTACAACTTACTTTTTATGAGTCAATGAAACAATAAATGCAATCTTGGGATTGGTAGAAGAAATCAAAGAATCTGTAATTGCTCAAAAGGTACTAAGATCTCCTCCTATGAGATTTGACCCTAAGATATCATCACTAGAAGAAAGAGTAGATCTAAAGTCAATAAGCATGGATGAACTACATGGAATCTTCATAGGATATGAAATGAGAAATGAAAAGAAAAATCTATATTTAAAAGAAGCAACTTTCAAAGCATCCAAAAGGTCAAAGAAAAAGGGAAAGAAAAAATAAAAAGAACATAGCACCAACAGTGACATCTTAGAAGAAGATGAAGAAGCGACCAACTTTGTCAGAAGATTAAACAAGGGAACCAACGATAGGTATAGAGGTAGTCTTCGTTTGATTTGTTTTAATTGTGATGGTATTGGTCATATTTCTAAAAAATGTCCTCATAAGAAAAAGAGAAATGATGAAGGTCACTCAAATAGAAAAAAAAACATTTAAAGGAAAAATAACCACAAAGAAAGTTTTCAAGAAAAACTTATGCACCAAAGAAGACATCTCATCATCATATGAAGATGTAGTTAGTGATAGTGAGACAAAAAGAGTTATATTCATGGCAATAGAATAATTTGATAAAGAAGACTCCGAAGAAGGATATGAAGAGGCCGAAGAATAATATGAAGAGGTCGAAGAAGAATATGAAGAGGCAGAAGTTGACTACAGAGAAGAATTGTTGTGTGCCATAGAAGTTATTAGAAGAGAAAAGAAGAAAAACAAGAAACTACAAGCGGAACCAGACAGGAAAGAAGACACTAAGGAACTAGAAAAAATGATAAAAAATTTGAAGGTTCAAATTGAAGAAGATAAAAGAATTGAAGAAGCACTTAAAGAACAAATAGAAGGAAGAGACAAGATCATTGGAAATTTGGAAGAAGAAATTGTCACATTAAGAAATGATATTCAAAATAAAAATATGCAGAACAATTGAAAAGTTTTGAATGACATTATAAATAGTCAAAAACCTCATCATGACAAGTCCAGACTTGGATACAATCAATCAGAAAATGGATCAAGCTCCAAAACAATAGAACAAGAAAAATATCCAAAAATCTATGCAGAAACAATCAAAAGGGATAGGAAGGTCTACAAAGGAAATTACAAGGACACTCCTCCACCGAGAAGATTCATATTTTATAATCAATGATCGAAAGAAACAGATAGGCCTCAGGAAGAAGAAGGATTCATGAGAGTACCTCATTTTAGAAGATCTTCAACTCCCAGGTGTCAAACTATATTTTTTGGTTTATGTTATGCATGTAATAATTTTGGACATAAAGCTTTGAATTGTAAAGATAACAACAAAAACATAAACAAATTTGAAATTCATACACAAAAGGGTTATCCAAGAAGGCCTAGTGAAACATAGAGAAGAAGTTACAACATGTTTGAATATTTGAGCACTGAAGTGGAATGCTACAATTGTAACAAATTTGGAAACATGGCCAAATATTGCAGAATGAAAGTCCCTCCTAGAGAACCACAACATAACAAAAATAGTCACAGACAAGAACCTCAGAAAAGGACACATATAAGAAAGCAGAATTAGTATAGAAATGAAGAATGTGTTGGTTGTGGAGCCTAATTATGTTCCTGATTCAGAGGTCCTTTCTTTTAGCCATGTTTATACTCCATGAAGCCTTTACACCCCAGAAGTATGTACACTCTTCCATGCGGGGGAGTGTAGAGGGGGGTACCCCCTCTGCGGGGTTCAGGGGCAAAGCCCCTGAAGGAAAAATTGCCTTGTAAATGTATATTGTAATTTCATTGTAAATCTGGACCGTTCATTATAACGTCGCAGATATAACAATAGAAATTATGTTAGGGTTTTTTTCCCTAGAAGGCAACCCTCTATTGTGAGGGAAATGTATTGTGTCTATGCATGATGGCGAGTATTGTATTATGAGAGAGGATATTGTGAGAGAAATAAGAGGAAGTTACAAAAGGTTTTGTTGTGGGTTGTATCCCTTCATTTGTTGGATAATAATAAAGGAAGGACCTAGCAATTTCTCTGGCAGACGTAGCCCACACTGGGTGAACCATGTAAATGTGTGTCTCTCTTGTATTTTGTATCTTCTGTGTTTTGTTTCTGCATTTGTTTTATTTTATTGCTCCGCGGTCCTATTTTTCTAACAACTAGTATCAGAGCGAAAGGTAACTCACAGGAAAAGAGGGTTCCTGGTTCAAGTGGGAGCAATGTCGGAAGATGGAATGTTTAGGGTCAAGAAATTTAATGGCCAAAACTACCAGTTATGGAAGATGCAGATGGAGGATTATTTATATCATAAGGATCTATTTCTACCATTGGGCAGACTAGAAAAGAAGCTGACAGCCATGAAGGACGAAGAATGGGAGATTCTTGACATAAAGGCTCTAGGAACGATACGGCTGAGCTTGACAGCGTCGGTGGCTTTCAATATTTCGAAAGAAAACACAACGAAGGATCTGATGGATGCATTGGCTAAACTGTATGAAAAACTCTCGGCATCTAATAAGGTATTTCTAATGAAGATATTATTTAATATGAAGATGTGAGAAGGTGGGTCTATTGCAGATCATTTAAATGAATTTAATACGGTTACTAATCGACTAAGTTCTGTAAAAGTGGACTTTGATGATGAGGTTAGGGCTCTTCTAATCTTGTTCTCATTGCCAGAAAGCTGGAATGGATTGGTCATGGCTGTAAGTAACTCTGTCTCTGGTTCAAATACTTTAAAATTTTATGATGTTGTTAGTGTTATCCTTAGTGAGGAAATGTGACGGAAAATCACAGGTGAGACATCAGGTAATGTGTTGAACATGGAGAATAGGGGAAGACAAAAGGATAGAGAAAAGGGTTCAGGGAACCATAAGAATTATAGAAAGGGAAGATCCAAATCCAGGCTTGGAAAGATAGAGTGTTGGAATTGTGGGAAGAAAGGACATCTGAAGAAAGATTGCAGAGCTCCAAAGAAACAAAGAGATGGACAAAGGAGAGAAATCAAGAAGCAAATGTAACAAGTGATGTGTTACAAGATGCTTTGATTCTTTCTGTAGATAATATTTCCGAGTCTCGGGTAGTAGATTCAGGGGCTTCATTTCATGCCACACCCCATAGGAAATATTTTCTAGATTATGTTCAAGGTGAATTTGGATAGGTTCATTTGGGTGATGATGCACCATGCAAAATTGTTGGAATGGGAAAGGTAAAAATAAAGCAACGCAATGGAAACCAATGGTTGTTGAAAGAGGTAAGACATGTTCTAGATTTAAGGAAAAATCTAATTTCAACGGAGCAGTTGGCAAGTGAAGGTTGTGTATCCATATTTATAGATAAGACATGGAATGTCATCAAAGGATCATCGATGATAGAAAAATGAGAGAAGGTAGGTACATTGTATTTATGGACTAGTATACTGACTCTTCTATCTCTTTAGCTTCTACAGGAGTGGATACAACACTGTAGCATCATAGGCTGGGACACATGAGTGAGAAGGGTATGCAGATACTTCACAGAATAATTTTTTTGCCAGATCTTAAACAAATTGATTTGGACTTCTGTGAGCATTGTGTTTATGGAAAACAAAAGAGAGTCAGATTTCTCAGAGTCGGAAAAGAAAAGAAGAATGAAAGGTTAGAGCTTGTGCATACAGATGTATGGGGACCAGCTCAGGTATCATCTCTTGGTAGCTGTCATTATTATGTTACTTTTATTGATGATGCAACTAGAAAAACTTGGGTTTATTCCATTCGACAAAAATATGATGTTTTTGATACTTTTAAGAAATGGAAAGCTTTAGTTGAGAATGAGATAGGAAAACATTTGAAGTGTCTCAGATCAAATAATGGAGGTGAATATTGTAGCAAGGAGTTTGATTATTACTGTTCATACCATGGGATTCGTAGAGAGAAGACAGTTCTAAGAACACCACAAGAAAATGGTGTGTCAGAAAGGATGAACAGGACAATCATGGAGCATGCAAGGAGTATGAGATTGCATGTTGGTTTTCCCTTACAGTTCTGGAAAGATGTTGTAGATACTTATGTTTACTTAATAAACATAGGACCTTTAAGCTCTTTGGATGGTATAATTCTAGGGGAGGAATGGACAGGAAGAAAGGTAAACTATTCCTTTTTGAAAACTTTTGGTTGTGAAGCATTTGTCCATATTGATAAAGAAAATAGAACAAAGCTTGAGTCTAAATCCAAGAAGTGTACCCTTATTGGATACGATGTTAATGATTTTGGTTATCGATTATGGGATTATGAAATTAACAAGATCATTAGGAGTATATATGTCATATTCAATGAGAAGGTCATGTACAAAGATCAGATGCAGGGAAAGAAACAAGTAGAAGAAAAACAAGAATACACAATGCTTGATGAGATCACTGAAAAAAAATTCCAAAGGAACTTGAAATCAAAATGTACAACAACAGGAGCAACAGGTACCTCAAACACCTGCAAGTGCTGTTAGAATATCTACCAGGTTAAGTATACCCCCTGAACGATACTCTCGTTCATTGTATTATTTATTGTTGACTGATTTTGGTGAACCAGAATGTTATGAAGAGACAATGCAGGTAGACACCAAAAAGAAGTGGGAGCAATGCATGAAAGAGGAAATGGATTTCTTGGAAAATAACCAGACTTGGGACTTGGTTCAGTTTCCTACGAGAAAAAGAGAACTGCAGAATAAATGGGTTTACAAGTTGAAGGAAGAAGATGGAGGAGAAAAGTGGTACAAGGCTAGACTTGATGTAAAGGGGTTTGCACAAAAGAAAGGTATAGATTTTGATAAAATATTTTCTCCTATTGTTAAAATGACTTCAATTAGGACTATTTTAAGTCTTGTGGTAGTAGAAGATTTGCATCTTGAACAGTTAGATGTAAAAACAACTTTTCTCCATGGGGATTTGGAGGAAGAGACTTATATGCAATAGCCACAGGGGTATGAGGTCAAAGGGAAGGAGAATTTGGTATGTAGGTTGAAGAAGAGCTTGTATGGCCTAAAGCAAGCTCCAAGGCAGTGGTATTTGAAGTTTGATAGGTTTATGACAGAATAGGGTTATAGTATATGTCATTCTGATCACTGTGTTTATTTTAAAATGCTAGAAAATGGAAGCTATATTGTCTTGCTATTATATGTAGATGACATGCTTGTTGCAAGGTCTAATAAGCAGGATATAAATATGCTCAAGAAGAAATTAGCCAATTCATTTGCGATGAAGGATTTGGGTGCTACAAATAAAATCCTTGGCATGAGAATAACAAGAGATAGGAAAAATCACAAATTGACATTCTCTCAAGGTGAGGACACAGAGAAGGTGTTGGAGAGGTTTAGAATGCAGAATGAAAAACCACTTAGTACACCTTTGGCCAGCCATTTCAAATTAACTAAGGAAATGTGTCCCAAGACACAGGAGGATATAGAATACATGTCCAGGGTCCCTTATTCATTAGCAGTTGGTAGCTTGATGTATGCAATGGTTTGCACAATACCAGATATTGCACATGTAGTGGGAGTTGTGAGTAGGTATATGAACAATCCAGGTAAAGAACATTGGGAGGCAGTAAAGTGGATTCTCAGGTATTTGAGAGGTACTGCTACTCATGCATTATGTTTTGGAGGTTCAAACACTTTTATATAGGGATATGTTGATTCAGATATGGCAAGTGATAAAGACAACAAGAGGAGCACCACAGGGTATGTTTTTACTATAGGTGGAACAACAGTAAGTTGGATTTCGAAACTGTAAAAGGTTGTTTCACTTTCAACAACAAAGGCAGAGTATGTTGCTACTATAGAAGCTAATAGAGAGATGATTTGGTTACAAAGGTTTATGGAGGAATTGAGAAAGAAGCAAGAGAATAGTAGGTTGTACTGTGATAGTGAGAGTGCAATTCATCTTGCAAAGAACTCAACCTTCCATTCAAAGACTAAGCATATATAGTTGAGGTACCACTTCATACGATCCGCCTTGGAAGATGGAAATTTGAAGTTGGAAAAGATACACACTAGCCAGAATCCCGCAAACATGTTAACAAAGGGAGTAACCAGAAAGAAACTATGTTCCTTCTCAGTTTCAGTTGGTCTTCAAGAATGAAGATGAAGATGAGAAATCTTTCAGGTCCAAGAAGGTTCAGAGTCCAACATATACAATAGCGGTGGAGTTGTTGAGATCAGTCTCCAAGTGGGAGATTATTGGTCGTGGAGCCTGATTATGTTCTTGATTCAGAGGTCCTTTCTTTCAGCCATGTTTATACCCCATGAAGACTTTACACCCTAGAAGTATGTACACTCTTCCACATGGGGGGTGCAGAAGGGGGGTACCCCCTCTGCGGGGTTTAGGGGCAAGCGGGCCCCCGAAGGAAAAATTGCCTTGTAAATTTATATTGTAATTTCATTGTAAATCTAACGGTAGAAATTATGTTAGTTTTTTTTTCCCTATAAGGAAACCCTCTGTTATGAGGGAAATGTATTGCAGCTATGCATGATGGCGAGTATTGTATTCTGAGAGTGGATACTGTGAGAGAAAGAAAAGGAAGTTACAACTGGTTTTGTTGTAGGTTGTATCCTTTCATTTGCTTGATAATAATAAAGGAAGGACCTAGCAATTTCTCTGGTGGACATAGCCCACACTCGGTGAACCACCTAAATGTGTGTCTCTCTTGTATTGTGTATCTTCTTTGTTTTGTTTCTGCATTTGTTTTATTTTATTACTCCATGGTCCTATTTTTCTAACAGAATGCACACTCGCTCTACAAGCTAATAAAAGGAAACGTGGTTTCTATGTTGATAGTGTCTTTTCAAAACACATGATAGGTGATAGAGACAAGTTTCTTACATTAAGAAAGGAAAGATATGGATCAGTCTCCTTCAAAAATGATGATTCAACTAAAATCATTGGAAAAGGCACAGTCAAAATTGGGAACAAGAATACTAAGGAAGAAAATGTTCTACTAGTAGAAGATATGAAACATAATCTTCTAAGTGTGATTCAAATGTGTGACCAACATCATAAAGTTACTTTCAATTCACAAAAGCGCGAGATAAGAAAAGAAGGTTCAAGAAAATTGATTGCAACAGTTGCGAGAACTTCAAGCAACATATATGTATTAAGTGAAATTGAAAATGAAAATTATTTCCTAGGAAAGGAAGATGAAAGTTGGCTATGGCACAGAAGAATGGGTCACATACATTTTGATAAGCTTGTCAAAGTAAACAAAAGGGAATCAGTTAGAGAAATTCCCCAGATCATGAAACCAACCAACACTTTATGCAAGCATTGTCAAAAAAGAAAGCAAACAAAGACCAGGTTTAAATCAAAAGAATATTCAATGACAAGACCATTAGAAATTGTGCATATTGATCTAGTTGGACCAACTACAACAAAGGGTTTAATAGGTGATAAATGATTTATGTTATTAGTTGATGATTATACAAGAATGAATGCAGTTTTCTTTCTTAGAAATAAGTCAGAAGCTTTTGAAAACTTCAAGGTATACAAGGAAATGGTTGAAAATGAAATGGATTCAAAAATCATATGCTTGAAATATGATAATGGAGGAGAGTTCATTTCAAAGGAAATTATGGACTAGTGCAGCAGGCAAGGAATAAAAATGCAATTCTCTATTGCGAGGACACCTCGACAGAATGGAGTTGTTGAAAGAAAGAACAAGACAATGCAGAAAATGGCTCGAACAATGCTAATGGATTCCAAATTGACAGATATCTTTTGGACATAGGCAGTGCATATAAAATTTCACATTCAAAATAGAGTAATGCTCAAAAAAAACATTGACAAAACTCCCTATGAGCTATGGAAAGGAAGACCAACAAATGTGAATCACTTCAGAGTTTTTGGAAGAAAATGCTACATCAAAAGAGAAGATGGTAGAATGTGAAAGTTTGAATCTCATTTGGACAAAGGAGTACTTGTTGGTTACTCAAGAACAAAGAAAGAAAACAAGTTTTACAACCTGAGATTAAACAAAGTTGTGGAAAGAATCAATATAACAATTGATGAAACAGGTAGACAAGAATTAAAGGAAGAAGAAAATGAATCAATGGAACAACTTTATGAAGAAGAAGAAGAAGATGAAAAATAAGTAGAAGGGAAAGATGAAGAGGATTCGACAAAAGCAGAAGAGAAAGTTCAACAAGTGCCTTCAAAGACACCTAGGAAACGAGTATAGAAGAATCATCCTTCAGATCATATTATTAGAAACAAAGATGCAGGAGTTGAGACTAGAAGAAGAATCTGTTCACCAGAACAAACACACCTAGCACTCTCATCTATGATTGAACCAAAATATTT
Source organism: Picea mariana (assembly GCA_032191745.1). NCBI lineage: Eukaryota > Viridiplantae > Streptophyta > Pinopsida > Pinales > Pinaceae > Picea > Picea mariana. The sequence continues at coordinate 49,988 of JASDQU010244206.1, read as the reverse complement.
TGAAGAGGCCAACAAGGATGAATTTTGGAATAAGGCCATGGATGAAGAATTGGATCAAATAGAGAAAAACGACACTTGGGAATTGGTTCGAAGACCAAAGGATAAGAATGTGATCGACACAAAGTGGTTATACAGGAATAAATTTAATGAATATGGACATGTTACAAGGAACAAAGATAGATTGGTATGTAAAGTATATTCACAGGTTGAAGGAATCGACTTTGAAGAGAAATTTTCCCCAGTTTCCATAATGGAAGATATCCAATTGTTTTTATCTTATGCATGCTCCAAAAATATTAGAGTGTATCAGATGGACATAAAATCATCTTTTCTAAACGAGGAACTTGAATAAGAAGTCTACATTGAACAACCAGGAGGATTTCAGTTGTCAGAGAACACAGATTATGTGTGTAAATTAAAGAAGGCCTTGTATGGTCTAATACACAATCCTAGAGCATGGTAATCTATATTGGATGAATATATACAACAAACAGGGTTCATAAAAGGAAGTGCAGACAACAACCTCTACATCAAGGTAACTCAAGATAGTATTTTATTAATTGAATTTTATGTTGATGATATTATTTTTGGATGTACCGATGACAGGTTAAGCCAGAAATTTGCAAAGGATATGCATAATGAATTTGAAATGTCATTACTTGGAGAACTGTCCTTCTTAATGGGTCTTCAGATATGTCAAATAAACCAATGATTTTTTATTTCTCAAACCAACTATATCAGAGAAATGCTAAAGAGGTTTGGAATGGAAGATTGCAAACCAATTATCAGTCCCATGAAAACCAGTTTCAAGTTGAGAAAAAAGGATGATTAAAAGTCTACATATCAGAGGAAATACATGTCAATGATTGGTATCCTACTATATGTGACATCGCCTAGACCAGATGTAATGCAGGCAGTTGGACAGGTGGCACGATTTCAATAAGAACCAAAGAAATCACATGTATTAGCAGTGAAGAGGATTTTCAGATATCTCAAAGGAACATAAGAGTTTGGATTATGGTATCCAAAAGGAAAGGATATATTACTTATTACCTATAGAGATGTAGATTGAGCAGGTTACATTGATGACCGACGAAGCACCAGTGGAGAAAAATTCTACTTGGGTGAGTGTTTAGTATCAAGGATAAGGAAGAAACAAACATCAATATCTTTATCTACAACTGAGGCAGAGTATATTGCAACAATAACATGTTGTACAAAGGTACTAAGGATGAGCCAAACTCTGACATATATACAGGTTGATTATGATGAGCCCATTCCAATCTATTGTGATAATACAATAATCATCAATATATCAAAGAACCCAGTGATGCATTCCAAGACAAAGAACATTCCAATCAAGTATCACTTTATATGGGAACAAGTTGCAGAAAAGAACATCAGAGTTGAATATGTGGGCACAAAATAACAACATCTTTGCAAAACCGCTTCAATGGGAAGCCTTTGAGTATCTTCGCCAGATACTCATAGTTATTTCTACTCCAAAATAAATTCTTTTGAATGCTTATCTTATATGTCTTACATGTACATGAGGAAGCACCATAAATAGGGAAGTTCAGGTTGGGAGATTAGAGGAGTCAGTTAGGGGGAGAAGCCCTGAATGGAAAGATACATTTTCCATTGATGACAAAGGGGGAGAGATTGATCAGATGTAGAGGACAAAGGCATGGTTCTGGGGGGAGCATTGGTCACATAGATGCAAGCATGGTTCCAGGGGGAGCATGAGTGATATGATTTCAGTATTGCATCAGAGTGTTTCCATCAATTCCAAAGGGGGATATTGTTGATTAATTGGGTTGGTTGTCATTGATTGCAACCCTTAAAGAAAGTCTGATAGCGAATTATGGTAGCACAAAGGTTTGGGTAATGGACCCAAGTTTGTTTGATGTATAATGGTATGTGTTTTGATATATTTGTAGGTAATACTATTCTTGATGGATAGTACATCTCATGCCATTTCTAGTGGTATGTGGAATGTCACATAACTCCTCACGGTTTGAGATTTATGGCCTTACGAAGTTGAAGGACCCTCATATTATTGGATTGAAACCCCAAAAGGTCAAACAAGTCAAAGTGCTTGCAAGGAAGAAATTATTTAAATAATAAAGTGAAGTGACAAAGTCAAAGAGGATTATTTAAATAATAAAGTGAAGTGACAAAGTCAAACAAGATTATTTAAATAATAAAGTGAAGTGAAAAAATCAAAGAGGATTATTTAAATAATAAAGTGAAGTGACAAAGTCAAGGAGGATTATTTAAATAATAAAGCAAATGCATAACTTTCTAATTATGAAAAGTGGTTATAATAAGGTTAGCCCTAAAATGTGAAAAATGGGTTAAGTGGTCAAGTGGCTATTGGATACATGGACAAGTGGAAAATTGGGCAAAGTTGGACATAGGTGACTATGTGGACAAAGTGGCTATGTGGACAAAGTGACCTAGAAGATGCTTCTAAGGAAGCTACTTGGAGAGCCTAAATTGTAAATGTGTTTAAACTGCATAGAATAGATCTAGCTAAACAATAATACACACATTTGTAGAGAGAATTGGAGAAAGAAGAAGGAGAGAAAGAATAAAATAATTCTCATTAACCGTTATAAAAAATAAATAATTTACACATGATATACTATGTATAACTCAATGTGTGCGCACTGGAGGAGAAACAATGCACCATAGTGGTGGTATAGAGGCACCATAGTGGTGGTATAGAGTGTTCTGGACACACACCAACAGTTACAGGAGTGAATGTCCACCTAGTGTTATAACCCTAATTTGCACCAAACATGCTTACCTGGCATCAGGCCATCTGGGATTCCTTCTTTGCCAAAACACTGCTGAACAACTCTTCTTAAAAACCCCTTTTATAAAGGCCCACATGCCCTGCTACATTACTGCATGCGTGTACATGCTAGCTGACCCAAGACAGCCCGCATGTACCTACAAAAGCATGAAAAAGGAAAGTTGCTAACAAAACACACAACTTTGGGTAAGTTAACTAAACCTTTCGGCCATGCATGGATGGACATTCAACCAAATACCTAGCTTCTTCTAGCCTATAAAAGAAGGGTTAGGGGTCCCATTTGGAAAAGGAGAATCATAGTAAAGAAACTATACCCGATTGAGCATTCCCTTTGTCCCAACCTTTAGCCATCCTTGTGTAAAGAGAAGTATAGAGCAAAGAAGTTGGAAGACAGTGGAAGAAGAGCCTAGGACCAAGATCAAGGAGCAGTAGCCGACTTTATCATTGTAAGGTATCATTGTGAAGTTAATAAAATAATTTATTTTCCTGTCCCGCCATATGAGATTGTCATTATTGGAATATTGATTGTATGATTGATTAAATCTCTAACCCATTAGTTCATAGATAAAATGCATGTGGAGTTCTTTGTTTGTCTTTAGTGAATGTAGGTCAGCATTGGGAGGATAGTTGCAGTCAAAGAACGACCAAGCGTGAAAAGGGATCGACATCAAACATGAAGAATAAGGTACGTCAACTTAATCTCTTGATCATTGTATTTACATATGAGTAATGGGGGTCTAGGCATGGGATGATGGTAAAAAGTAAGAATCTTTAGGTCATTTCTGCATGCATGATAAAACCCTTAGTGCTAGTCCATAGGAGGGATTTCCCACCCACAATAGAATTGGCGACCATACTGGGGACCTCTAGGGTTTCTGGGAATATTTTTCTTCGGTATTTTTAAAAAATGGTTTCATTCCTTATTTTTAATGTTTCTGCAAAAGTTTGAGCTAACAGAGATTCTAGTCTTCCATACTAGTTATCTCTCTTTCTTTGCTTGACTGCATTTTTTTTTTCGAGACCCACAGATGTACACGTGAATTGTATAAGGTTTGCATGCATGTACTCGCGCCCTACCCTCACACAACCCGTGTGTACATGCTAGCTGAGGAAGTGTAAGTTGCGTGTATGATTTCAGAAAATTTCTTTTAGAGAGGCAGTCATCCTCTCCCCTGTCAGAAGTAATCCTTCTTAGGGGTTTTTTGGAACTAAATCTAGTCTCTGTTTTTGCAGTTTTGTAGCTTAGGTTTCACCTCAGATTGGTTTTTTTCTATGAAATTTTCCTTCAATTGTTTTCTTTTTCTGTCAAAGTAAGTTTCTGAGTCTTCAAGAGATTCTAGTTCTCAATACCAGTAGTCTCTTCCAGTGCTTGATTTCTTGTTTGTTCATTTTTTAAGAGTTGTAGAGGTACACGCGGCCTGCATATGGTCTGCATGCATGTACACGCACTCTGACCTTACATAGCTCATGTAGACACGCTAGTTGTTGAACTGTCACCAGTGTACCTATTGAGAAATTTTTTGTTTAAGGAGAGGTAGTCATCCTTTTCCTTGTCAAGAGTTATATCTCTCAAGGTTCTTGGTCTCTACCATAGAATCTTAGCCTAGGTTTGGACTCTATTATAGCTTGCTTTGCATTTATAATATTTCTTGTGTTTCCTAGCTTTTTAAGATTATTTTTAGCTTGAAATTTTAAGAAAAATGAGTTGCATTTTGGGGGGGCCATGAATCGTGCATTCATTAGTTTCTTTTAGAATATTTTGTTATTTATGCTTTGATTGGAAGAAAATATAAAAAAAAAAAACTTAGTTTGTTAGATCTCTTTCTTTCCTGGCATTTTCTTTGCATTGTTATTTGAAAAAGAAAAAGAAATTAGCATAGTGTTGTGTTTTCTTCTAATTTTAACAATCATTTCAAAACAAAAAAAAAATAAGAATTATAATCATTCTTTGCCAGTGTTCATATAAGTTTCATCATTTTTCGCAAGAGTATTAACACCATCAGTTGCACTACTGTACCCTTTTGAGTAAATCAAGACAATAAAAATAATGCTAATTAAAATCAACTAGACTTTATGTTTTATAGGGTTCATGAACTACTCTAGGCTAGAGCCTTGATTTAGGTTGGAGAGGAAACTCTTCAAGGCTGCAAAACATACATAAGAGTCTGTGATAGGGAGTGTCAAAGTCTAGTATCGTGAAAGCTATCCCGGACCCCCCTTTAACACAGGGGCTAAACACGAGGTCACGTGCGGAAAGGTAGCGGAGATAACCCCTCTAAAGCTGGACCAATCGTAGTGGAGAACACATATAGAGGGTTTGTCTTTGAATTCTATCGATTGCATTTGCCACAGATCTTCGTGGGTCTCGAATCCATTCGAGGTCCTTAGTTTTCTTCTGAAACACTTTCCTTTGATACCCTTGACAAGTTTCAGGATTGATACCCTGCTCATTGTGGTCTACCCAACCTTCGACTATACCCGCCTGGTGACTATTTGCGCACTGGCAACCTAGTTGCCTATCATTTTTAGAGACATACACAGGTGACTGCGGGGGTATACCGTGATACCTAGGATAGACATTAGTCCATTCTTTGTCGAGTATACCTAGAGGGTGCTTCCGTGTTCGAGTTTCACTTGCACCTGTAAGTTGCTCTAGTGTTGGTTGTTGTAACTGTTCTTCCAACTAGTTAGTCGTTTGCTTGATTTGCCTTTAGGAACTTTTAGTGTGTGCTCTGTTCTCCCTAGTTTTCCATAGTGAGTTAGTCAGTCATGTATTTGGGTCTCTGACCTAGGGTGGTATACCACCCACTCCATCGGTCGTGAGGAATTTTTGGTCTTCCACTTAGAAACGTGGAGCCGCCTCTTTATAGGCATTGTTTTGATACCACTGGTTTGCCAGAGTCAGTGCGTGAGACTTTTACGGACTTGAATGATCCCGCAAGGGGAGAACCTGTGCATAGGATATTCATGGCTAATTTTCTCAACCATACCAACCAAGGAAACCCTTCGCAAGGGGATTCTTGTGCTTTTCCCTTCTTCGGAAATGTTGGTGTCCCTTTGATGGCCACTTTGTACATTCCTGGGTTGAATGTGGGATTACCGGTTTGGTTGGGTACTATTGGCGGCCGGAAGTCACCCCTGGATTGCTAGCAGGAGCAGAGCTCGAAGTCCATCAGTTTAATGTCACGATTTGTTTAAAGGGTGATCAAATGGTGGAAAACTCAAAACAGCATGGTGTCAACTCAGAAACCAGACCAGGCATGCATGAACGAGTGAGGTCTTGATAAAATCCAAACAGTGAGTCGTAGTAAAAGGGTGAGCAGGTGGAAGACTTATGCAAGGAGGGTGCAGAGGTCTATAATAAACATCAGGTTCATAACAAACTGGAGAAGAAGGTATTCAAACACAAAGTCTCTTCATGTCCAAACACAGAAAACCAGAGAGTACAAGAATTCCACAACAAATCCTTTATCATAACATAACTGCAACAATCCACGTGAATCATTCAACTGTGAAAACTCCGGCATGAGATGAAACAAAGACGTAAAAAGAAGAACTGTTTGTCATAAACCAAGAAATCTCAAACACAGAGGCATAACCAGGAAACCAAAATGTCGCTGAAACTTTACAGTCGGGAGCTTATCTCTACCATCGATCGATACAAAAATGGCAAAAATGCCTACATATACTCAAAACAACAACAGCAGTGGAACCAAGAAACTGCATTGATGTTGTGGGGTATTCTACCCTACGGACTAATAAGTTAGGGCTCTAAACTTATACGCAGATCATGACCCCTAAGATTTAACTTTTGACCTTCTACCCAAAATCTCAATCCCTTTTCTTAGGCAAACACGGGAAGAATAAACCGACCTTTTTCCAACGGTTGAAGTAGATCCTCCGTTGAGTTGTTGTCTCCTTGCTTCTGTTGCTCCTTCCACAAAGCTTCTTGCAATCAAGACAATACTATGCATGCATGCTACTGATCTATTAGGGGGTTAGAGATAAAACATAAATCAAATAACATAGATGAGACTCATGTATGCGGGACGGGAAAAGTATCTTTTTCATTAACTTCAATATGAACCAACTTACAATGATTTCTGAGGCCGGTCACCGTTCCACGATTCTGATCCTGGGCTCTTCCTCTTCTTTTTGTCCTCCAATTGCTGCTGCATGAATTTCTCCTAAAGCTTGAGGCAAGGCTAAAGGGTTGGGACAAACTGGCTTGGCAATTTGGCAGAGTTTCTTTGCTATGATTTTCCTCCTTTGAATAGTACCCCTACCCATCCTTTTATAGGCTATAAGGAGCTAGGGTTTTTGGTGAACTCTCAGCCATGCATGGCTCGGAGTTCCAGTTAACTGACAAAAAGCCTCGTGTCCCGGTGGAAAATTTCCTGATTTTTTGCTTTGTTAGGTACCCGCGGCCTGTTTTGGGTTAGCCTGTGGATGCCCGCGTGCAGTATAAGGATAGCAAGAGGATGCCTGCGCCCAATGAGAAGTTAGGGCGCGGGTTACTTGTTTTAAGTGGTTTTTTGAGGAATTACTCAGCATGGATTTGGCTAGGAAGAGGCATGAGTAGGCCTGATGCCAGGTAAGAAGGGATAGTGCAATTTGGGGTTATAAAAGATGCCCCCTAATGTGTGAGGTTAGAAGAGCATCTGATGGCTGAAATACATTACCAATTCTTTACCAATCTGTACTGATATGCTGAATAAGTGAGCCCAGGAATCAGGAATCGGGAAGTGCCATCTGCAAAAATATCAAATGTCTCACCGAGGCGGGCATAGCCATGCTCGGGATAAAATAGAATGCATGGCTACCAATCAAATACAATGTAGATCCATGTCATATAACTAAAGAGTAGCCGTGAACAATACACAACGGAGCTACATCTCGAAATCATAAAGATATACAAAGGAAGTATCCATCTCTCAGAAGCTGTCTTGGCCTGATGGATGTACTTCAGAGCTCGAGCAACAACTTCAAAATCTTCTTAACTCGGGTAGGAGTGTAAGATGAATGTACGACTGCACTACCCAAAGGTCTTCGACGACTCCTCGGTTTTGGACTTGATAATCTTGATGATCGGACTGAAGGCTTCAGTGACTTCGAACAAAGACTTGATTGGACGTTCAGGATGGCTGGGTATGCGGACAAGAGACATATTGCAGAGTGGCCGACTCAGGCTAAGTAACAAACTTCCCTTGGACAATCGCACGACAAGTGATAAGACTCAGGCAACATATCTGTTAATCATAAGTCTACGAAGCAGGAGGCAACGCAAACTCTCCATATGTTTGGAAGAGTAACCAAACGGTGGAGGACACAACTCTGTAACGAGCAAAGCTTCCTAAGGTCGTACTACATCCCATAGTCTGATGAATCAAAC
>JASDQU010244206.1:0-29032 GCA_032191745.1 Picea mariana | reverse complement strand
CTACGACATCAAGGCTCAGGTTGTATATTTCTCTTTCAGTTAATATAATACATGAATATGTCCCTTTCCCATAATGATGATATCATCTTATTACATGATTCCTTGATCACATGTATAGTCTAGAGTTTTGAATATATTAATGTCTTTGCTGCGTTTGGTTTGTGTTGTTGTGATTGGATGACGCAAGAGCATCGTAGCAGAGCAAGGATCAATAGAGATAAGGAGAGATTTCATAAAGTAAGTACATCATCCTTCTTCTCTTGTCCGTTCAATAGTTTAGATCTAGGGAAAGAGTAGTATTCTGTCATGTTTTGTTCCAGATCCAGGTGGATCTGGGGAGATTGGTCTGTGTCCGCACTCACGAATTTATCCTTAAACACTAGGGTTTTGGTATCTAGGGTTTTGACACTTAGGTTTCAGCTTAAGGTTGTCAGTGAGTCATTGTAATGTATAAATAAGAACCTAGATGAGGGAAGAGGGTTAGTTCCAAGTTCGTTGTTGTTATGATTGATTATTGTTGGAAGAGAGAGAAGCATTGAGTAGTAAGAGAATTCAATGTTGTAAGATCTTCAGTTGGGTGTGAAGATCATCCCTGCAGCTAGGTGCATAGGGAGGGGAGACAAAAATAAGAGACAAGAGAGAAAGAGAGAAGATCTGCTAAATAAGAGAACAAATAGAATTGTATGCTTTCACCTAATATATTATAAATCACAGTTCTATGGACATAGCCCTAGGAAGAGGGTGAACCATGTATATCTTGTGTTATGTGTGATTGATGTTGTGTTCTTTACTTCTGTTGCTCTATTGATACATTAGTATGTTAGATCTAACAGATAACTGTGTGAAGTAGATCTAATCTGATAACTGATATTTAGAAGCTATGTTGTTCTTGTATTGGATCCACTTTGTATTCCCTTGGGTTATAGACATATGCGTCCTGCAACCCCCCATAGCTACTTCAAGTGAGACTGCATCTGCATTGTAGGTGCTTCCAAAAGGGCCAGTAGTTAGGGCTTGTTGGTGTGCTCTTGGAGCTGAACCCTGGGTCTGCCCCTGTGGCAACAATGGGGTTCTGTCAAATGATTCCAATTAATAGAAATCATCTAATTGCTTGAAGAGGGTACCATTGGGACGGGCGGAGTGCCCCCTTGTCTGGGTGAATCAATATTAATGAGGCATACCTCAGTGACATCCTCACTCTTTGAATGAGGAGTGGGATCAACCAATGACATAACCAGATCGACCACCTTCGTTGCACTCTTCAAGGGAGGAGTGGGATCGATCGATGGCAGAACCAGTTCAACCACTTGGGTTGCACTCTTAAAGGGAGGAGTGGGATCAACCGATGATGGAACCAAATGACCACTTTTGCACTCCTCAAGGGAGGAGTGGGATAAATCAATGAAAGAACTAGATCGACCACTTTGGTTTCACTCTTTAGATGAAGAGCGAGGATGACCAATAACGAAATTGGATTAGACACTTGGGTTTCACTATTCAGATGAAGAGTGGGGCTGATCGATGACAGAACTGGATCAACTACTTGGGTTTGTGGTTCAACAGAGGATGAAACCAGATTGACCACCTAATCAACTAGATTGATCGGGGATGGAACTGGATTGACCAGTCCATCAACTAATGACAGTTTGGAAGAAATATTACGATAACCAGTTGGAAGTTGAATCTTTTCCAAAAGATAAGAAGCCTCATCCATATGAGGGAAGCAGCGAGAGTAATGATCACCTTCACATAACAAGCAATGAAATTTGACAGTTCTATTCTTCTTACCAAACTTAATGTCACTAGATGACAGGGTGTCACCAGCATGTCGTGCAGGGGCTGATGATGTGGAAGACCACAATTCTAAGACCCTAGGGAGACCAGGGCAATCCCTCAGAAAGTGGTTACTGTTATTGGATAAATCCGTAGGTGCAGACACTAATCGATCTCCCTAGATCCACCTGGATCTAGAACAAAACACACTAGAACATGACGCTTTCCTTAAGTTTTAAATATTGAATTTACTAACCAAAGAGGGATGAGTGACATACCATTTAAATGTCGCTTCCTCTCGCCATAACCATCCTAGCTCCATTCCAACGCTCATACAATGATGATCCTACAAAAGAACGTAACCAACCAAAGTGATAGCAATAGAATAAACTCAATATAAACCTATGTATGTGATCAAGGAATCATACAATAAAACACAACAAGCTTTATAGGAAAGAATCATATTACTGTACCATATTAAATATGAAAGAGAGATTACAACCATAGCCTTGATGTCGTAAGGTCCCTTCCAACTGTCCTTCATTCCCCACACACTTCTTGCTCCAAGGATTCTGATACCATGGATCTGATAGCTACTCACAATCTATCTTGACAAAGCAAATCTCAAAACCACTCTAACCAAGCTAATAATTCCAAGCCAACCAAAGCTCAAGAACCAACAAAAGCTAACTTTCTCCATGAGAACTCCTCTCCTTTTATAAGTTGAAGAGGATAAGGTGAGGAGGTTAGGATGATCCCACTAAATCATGAAAGCGAGTAAGATCCAAACCATTCGGATGCCACCTCACCATAGAAGTTTCTCCTTCTAGAAGATTCAAGAAAACACTCATTTTTCCCACGTGTAGGCATTCTAGCACCCTAGCTATAGAGTAACCTGCGAACATCTTGCACCCTAGCTATAGTGAAACCTGCGAGAATGGGTCATTTTCACACCCTACCTATATAGAAACCTGCGAACTTCCTTTTTTATAAGGTTTTTACATAGGAAAATGCAACTTCTTTTCTCAGGAAAAGTTCTTCTCCCTTCTCTCTTTAGGAACTCAGGCCACTGACCCCTCTGAAGGCAACAGATAGGTTTACATCATTAAGGATCATAGGGATGATGAAAATAATGTGTAACAGAGAGCCCCCCAAAGTATGAAGTTAGAACAGAGTGATAGCTAAAATACTTTGTCGAGTGTGTGTAGGGAACAAGGAACAATCGGTTAGAAACCTGCCAACAAACAAGGAAATACAGTACAATAATATATTATCACTGAGGTAGGCATTCCCATACTTAGAATACAAATAACTCAAAGCATAAATGCCGACATGCGAAGATCCATGTCAAGTAAGACAAGTCATGGCCACCAAACATACACTGTGGATCCATGTTAATATGACTCAAATTTGAACATAGCCACCAAAAATACACTGTGGATCTATGTGTTAAAGACTCAAATTCGAACATAGCCACTAGACATACAATGTGGATCTATGCAACAGTACACTGAATATACTCCAACGCAACCTGGATCTGTCAAAAAATATCCATGGTCTTCATCTCCGCCACTCTATAGTACGAATCTAACCATGTGAATACATGTGTTGAAGTCGAACATGGTAGAAACCACTTGATTACTGGTCATTAGTGTATACTGTTAACAAGTGCGAGGGAAATCACCATTAATGTCAATGACCCCCAAGGTACTCTGGTACAATCCAATGAATGTGAATCAATGAGCTGAGGTCGAACACTCGGCAGAATCTCCCAATTAGGGGTCAATAATGAAAACCCACTGTCAAAAGTGAGGAAACCTACCATTGAGGCATGCAAGTTCCAAGGTACCAATTAGTTTCTAAGTCTAATTCCTGGATAATGAGTTGAAGTCGATAGGAAAAGACTCGGCATAGCAGGGCTTTAATGTATCCCCCATCAATGACATGAAACAAGTAACAATATTTGATGTAGATTAGAGTAACAAGTGATTCAGTACTGACTCAGGGATGGTCGACGCAATAGAAGGCTTAAAGACTGCAAAAATGGCCGACGCAATAGAAGGCTTTTCAGGTTGAACTTCTCTTTGAACATATTGACGACACGACAACTGTCTTGGAAACATTGACTCAACAACAGGGATCACAGACCGATTTGTAATCTTATAAGGGAGTATGATCAGGAGACAAGCAAATTTTCCAACCTAGGCACAAAGCGAGTGAAAGGGTGTCATGTTCAAAAGTGACTCTTTCATGGAATACAGGTTTAGACACAATTGTTTCCCAATTTTTTCCCCCACCATTTCTGGCGAGTACCTCTTTATTTTTACGCAAGCTTGAGGAGGATAACATATGCTTGTAATGTAAGCTCATCCTTCGGACGATTCCCTCGGAGTATGTTTAATGAACACTAGGAAGGAGTGGTTCGGTCCCATTGTGGGTATTTCAATGTTTATTTAACGAGTCCAAAGAAAACTCATGGGTTTTTCATGTTTAGAGAGTCTGAAAAACACTTAAAGAAAACTCAGGTCCCATATGGGCCTTTCAATGTTTGTTTTATGAGTCCAAAGAAAGAAAACTCAGGGGTTTTTCATGTTTTGAGAGTTTGAAAAACACTTAAAGAGAAGTCTCCTAGTTCCTTTTTCGTAAAATAGTCCGATGAGACCGAAAAAGAGATAAATTATCGCTCACCAGATGCTTTCTTCAAATACTTTATCGAGTGTGAAAATAGCAAGGTCACTCAGCAATCTTTTCATGTTTAGAGAGTCTAAAAAGAGTTTAAAGAGAACTCCAGGGGGGTTCCTTTTTCGTATAACCTTTACGAGTTCGAAAAATTGATAAAAGTATACTCGGTTACATTCTCATTGATTTACGAGCACGAGAAAAAACAAAGACTAAGCTCGGGATTGTTTTTATTTTTGCACAAGCTTTAAAACAAAACAAAACTATGCTTGGGATAGATTTTAATTTTTACACAAGCTTAAAAACTAAACAAAACTATGCTTGGACCTGGTTTCATTTTTACACAAGCTTGAACCAGAGGAAACTATGCTTGAGGTAGGTGGTTTCATTTTTACACAAGCTTGAACCATAGAGAACTATGCTTGCGACTTCCCAACACATAAGACATGGATGGTTGGTACTTAGCCCCCATCTTAAGAAACTAGTGGCTCAACTTCAGCATGAAGTCCAGAGGCTGAGGCAAATGCCCCCCAAGCTTCGTTTCATCCAACTACAAAGGAGAATGAAATGAAGCTTCAAATACTAGAGGAAGGACTTGAATCAAATAGAGAGGGGGAAAACTATTTCATTTTTTAACGAGCTTGACATAGAAACAAGAACTATGCTCGTAACCTCTGTTTCATTTTTTAAAGAGGTTGCCACAGAGACGCAAAAACTATCCTCAAGTGGTTTCATTTTTTAATGAGCTTGAAATTAGAAAACTATGCTCAAAGACCTCTGTTTCACTTTTTAACGAGGTTGCCTCAGATACGCAAAAACTATCCTCGGAAGCCTTCTTTATCATGGATTCTAAGAGGAAAATGCTCCGGAATGACACCATGTCAAAGGACAAAACTCTGTCATGACTCCCAAGAGGTCTTCACTGGAAGGAAGAAACACACTCTGGAAGGACACCATGTCGAGGGTCACGACATGAGTAAAGAGATCAGGCTCTAACAACCTTATCGAAGAGATCACCATGTCAACTACTGGATCTAAGTCATCAGAAGTTGAAGCCATGGACGACAACACCACATAATTGACATGTGGTGGGGGTGATATTGTCTGCATATAAGAACCATTTAGGGAGGCAATCCAGTCGGGGTCAATGAATGAAAGTTGATCAACAGTCACAACTCGTCCATCGTGAGGGAAAGATATCACACAAAAAAGAGTAAACACAATAGCTTTCATGGCATAGACATAATCTCGCCCAAGGAGTAAAGCAAAATCCAAGGGGTCTTGGACTACCATGACATCAATGAAGATAATTTTCCCTCCCAAAGTTACAGGAAACTGAGGAAGGGTCCCTAAAAGTTGACTAGTTCTTCTGTTAAAAGCTAACATATTCTGCGTAATCGACGCAAGTGGAGGATAACCCAAAGATTGCCAAGCAATAGAGGACAAAATACTAACAGATGAACCTTCATCTATCAACGTCTGAGGAATGTCCCGACCACAAACCTGCACTGTAATATGGAAAGGAATGTGAGAGGGAAGATGAGGTCCAGTTAGCACACCCCAATCAAAATGGATGGCCTCATTACTTGGAGGGGGTTCCATGGGAGAAGGAGGAATACCCCTCGACATGACAGAGTCTATATCAACGATAAAACCATGGGAAGTATCGAGTTTACTCTCTAGCGGGAGAGTAGGATCGACTAATGATGAGATCAGATTGACCACTTGGGTTTCATTCTCCAAGGGGAGAATGGGTTCGATAGGTGGAAAAGAATCGACCGCTTGGATTTCACTCTCTAACGGGAGAGTGGGGTTGACCGAGGATGGGATCAGATCAACTACTCGGTCTACTAGTTCATCCAAAGACGTGACCAAATTAACCACTTGATCAACCAGACTGACCGATAGGGGATCCGGATTGATCATTCCATCAACTACAGGTGGGTTGAGAGAAAGCTTGTGATAAGCAGCTGGAAGTTGAGGCTGTGAAATAGTCATGTCTTCCAGTAATTTTGAGGCTTCGTCCATATGAGGACAAAGGTGAGTGAGATGACTCCCTTTGCATAACATACACGGGAACTTGACTCTACTTTTCTTCTTCCCAACCGTATCATGGCTAGTTGACGAGAGGTTGTCAGCATGTTGTTCAGAGGCTAACGACGTGGGTTGGTGAGGATGTGTAGACCATGCTTCTATAACCTTGGATAGACCAGGGCATTCCTTAAAAAGATGGCTACCCTTACAAAGCCTGCAAGGGTACTTGGGCTTACGGGTTGTTTGGGTGATTTTGACATCATCGACACTCCCAGCATGACTAATAGTAATTGGTTGTTTTCAAACATGTTTGATAGTGGTTGGAGGTTTTGACCCTTGTTTATCTTTCTTCTTCTTAATCTTTCTTTTCTTCTTCTTCTTAGTCACCGGGTTACTAGCTTCAGAACTTTCCCCCGACGAAGAAGATGAAATGGAAGGTGACATTGCAAGCGAAGAAGGTGAAGAAGACCTTACTGGTGAAGAAGGTGAAGGATCAACATGAGGTTGATGTTCTTGGGGGGACGTGCTGACGACCGAAGCACTAACTGCATTCGGGATTACCTGAGTGGAAAAAAACCACACCGGCAATCCAATAGTGAGACCTGGAAGGCTCAAAGTAGCGATGTGAGGAGGACCAATGTTCCCATCAGAAGGAAAAATAAAAGGTTCCCCTGGAGTAGGGGTTCCTTCATTGGTCATTCCAGGAACTGATGCCATGAAAAACAAAAAATCCAATCTAGAGTCCGCTAGGGAAAACAAACAACACATGCTAAAAATCTAAGAAGCAAGCAAACAAACAAAACCTTCTCACAATGAACACACTAGTTGGTGATGAAATCCAACGTCACGGGAACAATGTAAGAAAGGGATGAGATAGAGCGGGTGGAAAAGTTACGTTGATGACCTGCTTAACGGACTTACACCCTGGTGCAAGCTCCCACACATAATCATGGGTATACCCTCCAAGGAGCCCGAGTGAGTTTGGTCAATGTCAATTCCAGGTACCATGAAGACTTTCCCCTCCACAGTCACCTTATGTAAGAACCTAGAAAGATAGGCCACTAAGGTCACCACCAACAACAATAAAGCCCGGGGGAATAGTCGACAGTCCGATCCACACGCAAGGGCAGGGTATCTAGCCTGAAATCAACTCAAAAGGCTTCCACTCATCATTGTGGGTATACCTCTCAAGCGACCCTCATAATACGTGCAACCTCTACACCAAGACTAACAAAGTAGGGTGAATAACTCTGCCAGTCTCAATGCGACCTCGTGATTGACCCTTGTGTTAGAAAGGCTTCCCAAGACAAAATGTAATAAGTGGATTTAACCACTCCCTAACTCAAGATTCTATGTTTGTTTGCAGCTTTGGAAAGTTATCTTTCTCACCTATTCCAAAGCCCTACAACTAATCTAATGTAGGTTTGCTACCAGAAAAGATAAAAATGTCTAATCAATTTTTATAAGCGCTTTATTTTATCGCTGTTGTTATTCAAGAGGAAAATGGCGTGGACAATATGGTGTTTTGACCGACTCGAAAATTATGCAAAGATATGGAGATGCAATCTTTTCATTTCGATGAAAGCTATGCTACAAGAAGAAGAAAACATTTATCATTCCCATATGCACGATGTCCCAGAATATATTAAACTCATCAATATCAAGATTCTTAAGAAATGAGAAAAAGGTACTGAACACCAATGCACGATTCATGGCCCCCCCCCGGCCATGAGGGGGAAATTTTTTCATAATTTAAGATAAAAAAAACACCAAGAATCATGCAATTTCGCTACTTCAAATGCAAGGATGCCCCCAATCTAAAAGCAAGAAATTAAATCTTTCTTTTTGTTTCAAAAATTTCACTAAAAGCAATAATGAACTTTGTTAAAACAAAGAAACCCAAACTAGTC
Source organism: Picea mariana (assembly GCA_032191745.1). Lineage (NCBI taxonomy): Eukaryota > Viridiplantae > Streptophyta > Pinopsida > Pinales > Pinaceae > Picea > Picea mariana. The sequence continues at coordinate 20,636 of JASDQU010244206.1, read as the reverse complement.
TTTTCAATGGCAAAAGAAAATGACCTTTCAAACCAATAAGCAAATGAGAAAAACCAAACACTCAACTTTCAACCAATCACTGGTTCTTAACTAATCAAACACACTCAGATTCTGAAGTCAGAGAGAATGGTTTTGCCAAGAAATGTCAAGAAATGAAAGTCAAGACACAAATGACAAGAAAAGCCTTAGAACCCTAAGACTGTTCATGTACGCAAATAAAGACAAGAAATACGTCAATCAATGGTCCAAGAAACTCATAAGAGGCAATTAAACTGATATGGGCAGTTAAAAATGCCAAAACTCAAATCCAAAGTTTTGAAAAATGATGTTCGTAGGCAGGCAATATAACAGAGTGCGAGAATCACTGATTCTCGCAGGAGACCCTTTAGCAGGATGCGAGAACCTCACACTGAAACCTAAAGGCAGAGTGCGAACTCTACCTATTCTCGCAGGCTGTAATGGAGTACAGTCCGAGAATTCCTGAACATAATCAAAAATTGGAAAAATGAAGTAAAATTGGAAAAGACATCTGGACCTAGAGGGTCTATCAGGATATCCTGAAGACTCAGAGATTGACAAGATAGGAGAAAAGTGAAACCAGAGCAAATGGCCACAGAAAAACACAAAAGGCCACAAAGAAAATGGGATTTTTCCCCAGTGGAGCCGCCAATTTTGTTATTGGATAAATCCGTAGGTGCGGACACTAACCGATCTCCCTAGATCGACCTAGATCTAGAACAAAACACACCAGAACATGACACTTTCTTTAAGTTTTAAATATTGAATTTACTAACCAAATAGGGATGAGTGACATACCATTTAAATGTCGCTTCCTCTGGCCATCGCCATCCTAGCTCCGTTCCAACGCTCATACAATGATGATCCTACAAAAGAACATAACCAACCAAAGTGATAGCAATAGCATAAACTCAATATAAACCTATGTATGTGATCAAGGAATCATACAATAAAACACAACAAGCTTTATAGGAAAGAATCATATTACTGTATCATATTAAATATGAAAGAGAGATTACAACCATAGCCTTGATGTCGTAAGGTCCCTTCCAACTGTCCTTCGTTCCCCACACACTTCTTGCTCCAAGGATTCTGATACCATGGATCTGATAGCTACTCACAATCTATCTTGACAAAGCAAATCTCAAAACCACTCTAACCAAGCTAATAATTCCAAGCCAACCAAAGCTCAAGAACCAATAAAAGCTAACTTTCTCCATGAGAACTCCTCTCCTTTTATAATTTGAAGAGGATAAGGTGAGGAGGTTAGGATGATCCCACTAAATCATGAAAGCGAGTAAGATCCAAACCATTCGGATGCCACCTCACCATAGAAGTTTCTCCTTCTAGAAGATTCAAGAAAACGCTCATTTTTCCCACGCGTAGGCATTCTTTCACCCTAGCTATAGAGCAACCTGTGAACATCTCGCAACCTAGATATAGTGCAACCTGCGAGAATGGGTCATTCTCGCACCCTGCCTATATAGAAACCTACGAACTTTCTTTTTTATAAGGTTTTTACATAGGAAAATGCAACTTCTTTTCTCAGGAAAAGTTCTTCTCCCTTCTCTCTTTAGGAACTCAGGCCACTGAACCCTCTGAAGGCAACATATAGGTTTTCATCATTAACGATCATAGGGATGACGAAAATAATGTGTAATAGTTACCCTTACAAATCCTACAAGGGTACTTGGGTTTACGGGTTGTTTGGGTGATCTTGGCATGATCAACACTCCCAACATGATTAAAAGTAACTAGTTGTTCTCCAACATGTCTGGCAGTGGTTGGAAGTTTGGACCCTTGCTTATTTTTATTCTTCTTTATCATACTTTTCTTCTTCTTCTTATTCATCGAGTTACTAGCTTCAAAGCTTTCACTCAGCGAAGAAGATGAAATGGAAGAAGACCTTTCAAGTGAAGAAGGTGAAGAAGATCTTACTGGTGAAGAAGGTGAAGGATCAACATGAGGTTGATTTTCTCGGGGGGAAGTACTTACAACCGAAGCACTTGCTTCATTTGGGATTACTAGAGTGGAAAACAACCATACCGGTAACCCAAGTGTGAGACCTGAAAGGATCAAAGTAGTGATGTAAGGAGGACCAATGTTTCCATAAAAAGGAAAAACAAAAGGTTCCCCCGAAGCAGGGGTTGCTTCATTGGTCATTCCGGGAACTGATGCCATTAAACATAGATCCAACCTAAAGTTTGGTAGGGAAAACAAACAACACACACTAAAAATCTAGGAAGCAAGCAAACAAACAAAACCTTCTGACAATGAATGCACTAGTTGGTGAAATATAAGAAGGGGATGAGATAGAGAGGGTGGAAAAATTACGTTGACGACCTGTTTAACAGACTTATTCCTTTGTACAAGATTCCACACAATAAACGTGGATTTACCCTCCAAGGAGGCCAAGTGAGTTTGGACAACGTCGATTCCAGATACAATGAAGACTTTCGCCTTCACCGTCACCTTGTGTATTGACCCTAAAGAAAGGCCACTAAGGTTACCAAATACAACAATGATGCCTGAAGAACCAGTCAACAGTTCGATATATGCGCAAAGGCAGGGTAACTAAGCCTAAAATTGACTTGAGAAGGCCCACACAGGGTTGTTTTCTCAATTGACCCCCATTAATATGCGCAACCACTACACCAAAATTAACAAAGCAGGGTTAGTAACTCTGTTGGTCTTAATGCGACCTCGTGATTGATCCTTCTGTGAGAAGGGCTTCCCAGGACAAAATGTAGTAAATGGATTTCACCGGTCCCTAACTCAATATTCTATGTTTGTTTACAGCTTTGGAAAGTTATATTTCACACCTATTCCAAAGCCCTACAACTAATCTAATGTAGGTTGCAAAGAGACATAGAAATAAAAGTTTCTAGGTAGATTTTAATTAACACATAAATTTTATTAATATGTTGTTACTCAAGAGGAAAATGGCGTGGACTAAATGATGTTTTGACTGAATCTAAACAAGGCAAATAAATGAGAATGAAAATATTTCACTTCGATGAAAGCTATATTACGAGAAGGAGAAAACGTTTATCATTCCCAGATGCACAATGTCCCAAAATTTTATTAAACTCATAGATATCAAGATACTCAAGAAATGAGCCAAAGAGACTGTACACCAATACACGATTCTTTCCCCCTTGACCATGAGGGGGAATTTTTTTTTAAATTCAAGACCAAAAAATGTCAAAAACCATGCAATTTCGCTACTTCAAATGCAAAGATGCCCCCAATCTAATGCAAAGCAAGAAATTACATTTTTTTATTTCAAAGATACACTAAAATAAATAGTGATTTTCTTCGAAACAAAAGCAACCCAAACAAAGCCACAAGACAAAGTACAGACTTTGGGAAAAAATCTCTGCAAGATAGACTAGGAAAAACTGAGCAGAAAAGGGAAGAAATCACCAAAAAAGGAGATCAACGCTCCTGTTTTCAAGGGAATAGAGCGTTGTAGTGCTATGATATACATTGCAACAGAGTTATGATTACAGATCAACACTATGATATACACTCCATGTGAGTGCTACCCTTCCTAGAAACTCAGAACAGAGGCTTAAAACTTATAAAAATTCACCCAAAATTTTGTGAAATTGTCAATGAAGAGGGGAGAAAGGAAATAGATCTGGAAAAAACAATAAAAATGATCTAAAAGTGGGAAAAAGGTAGATACAATCCAAGGAAATACAAGTCAATGTCCTTCCCCAGTGGAGTTGCCAATTTCTGTTATAGGAAAATTCCCCTGCGGACAGGTGAATATCCTCTTGGATTCTAGACCCCTAATACCAAGACAAAAAACATACAAATGGACACTAACATCCCTTTAAATTCAACTACCTAATCAAAAAGAAAAAGATAAGGAATAAAGTGTGATGCACCTTATTTCGTGGTTCATCCTCGCTGCCTCCAATCTGATCTTGATCTCCAAAATCTTCAGCACCACTTGATACCTGCAATGCAATGGAAATAAAAAATACAAAGAAATCATACTCTACTCTACAAGATTAGACTAATCAAATTCATCTATCAAGATCAAGAATCATATGCAACAATACAAAACCTTTAAGGGAATATGCCAAGTAATATTGATGAGAACTTTAAAGAGATACTTACAATCTCTAGATGCAGTTGCATCAACCACTCCAGGTCCTCCTCATTCAACCCTTGCACGATGCTCCCAATATCATAGGTTTGATATCCAAAAGATTTCTCCCAATATCCTAAGTTTGATACCTCAAATATGCCTCTATACCCTTCTTCTCCATGGAAATCCCTCATTATATAAGATTTGGAGTCTTAACCACCATGGAGAGGATCACTCATCAGATCCACTAAAATGGGATCTCCAAGATATTTAGGGAGAAAATATCTCTTAAGGATTTTAAGGAGGAAATATCTCTCAAGGATTTTAAGGAGGAAATATTTCAACCATCCATGAGATCCTCAACCTCCCATAAAAAATAGGAAACCAAATATGAGGTGGATTCTCACACTAAATTAATTTCCTTTTCATGAATATTAATAATTAATTCATGTGCACATAGTATTTTGACCTTCATATAATATATTTCTCCTCCACATTGACTAGGGATTGTGACATATGTTATTTCATGGTGTCGAGGTGTACACGACACTTAGCAAGGTGCACATGACACTTTTATGACACTTGCGACACTTAGGGAGAGGTACCTAGGTGTGGAAATTTGATGTGTAACAACTAGCTCACACCTAATATTCTAGAGCAAGAATGGTAAGAATGAATGAGGAGAATGATGGAACAAATGATTTTTCCACTAATACCAAAGTTTAAATATGCATGTTCCTTTTTTGACAAGTGGAAACCAAGATATATAAAAACTTAGAATAAAAACTTATGAACTTAGAATAAAAACATACTTGGAACTTAGGAATCATGAATATACTTTTATATTCCATGGCTTAAGCCCCCTTGACTTATCCCCTTTCCCTCTCATGTAGTCCTAGCCCCCATACTCTCTTCTTTGACTTGGTCTGTAGTTGTGATGTGTTTTATTAATATATTAGAGTGTGATTACAATTTACATTTCTAGGCTCACCGACCTTTCAACATTGAGACACACCAACCTAATATCACACAAGCACTCTGACCCAACAACCATACTGGCTCACCGGCCTATCAAAACATCTATACATATAAATATTTACAATATGGGGATCAACTTGGGGATATTGCAATTCTCATTTACACTACAAGGAATTGACATAAACTAATAGAAATTATAACCTATCATACATATTAAAGCTACATGAATTATCATTAATCTTTTAACTAGACTCATATTGGAGATCTCCTACAAGTAGCTTCCATTATATTTATTTGAATTTTTCTTTATGCCTTAAACTAGAGTAGAATTAGATTAAGGTTTCTTTCTCTATCACTAAATTAGAAATTCTTTATCATGGAAATCATTGAGCATCATTAAGAAGATCAATCAATCAAAGGAATTGATTCAATACACAGTATCTCACAATTTCTCCCTGTTGTCACTCAATTTGTAGGCTAGGAAAAGCCCGACCCAACCACCAAAATGGTGACAACTAGGAGAGAACCTATCCACTGTCACCTTAGGCAGGTGTTCCCATCACTTTAGAAGTGAGGTAGTCACCTCAAGGGGGGAATCCTGATGACCGTAGGGGGAAATGAGATGGAAAATGATATGTATGGATGGATGCCCCCAAAGTTCAATTCTAAATGGTAGAAGGAAACTGGAAAAGAGACTTGGGAAAGGTTAAGGGTTTCCAAATGAGTTGAGTGACCTGCAAAGAGTAAGATACATTCTCAAGACACAATGAAAACCAAGTATACTTGTAATATGTTAGGTGGACAAGCAAGTTAATCTTGTTGTCCCTAATTGCAGCAATAATCAATGATGTATATCAGCATATACAATATTACAAAAGATACAAAATAAGTGCCAAAATTATAATTGAATAAGCAAGAGACAAACTAGTGAAAACTAGCTTAACCCAACAATGGTAAAGCAATACTTCGACACAAAAGCAAGGATGGAAACAAAATCTTACTACAGTGATATTGATAAGACTTATGGTTGTAGCAAACCAAGATTTATATCAGAAAAACCATCCAAAGAAAATCACTTCTAACTAGCTCAAAAAGTGCGCTAGGGTTAGATGTAGTGTGTTAGGGCAAAGTTATAACTGATTTCTAGGGTTAGTTTAGGAGTTATCTAGGATTAGAGAGTTAGATTTCTGCAGCCCTAATGGTTGTAGGTTAGTTTTTTAAAAACAACAACTTGTATTAGGATAAATAGGATGCCTCAATGAGGCAAGAGAGCCAAGTGCTCAAGGAACAACTTCCAAGTGAGATAACTTTAAAGCTTGAAACTTTCACGTTTACCAATGCAATGTTTTGTTTCTCCAATGCAATGACTAGTGCCTTTAGTTATGGTTTAATGGGGTCAATAGAAAAGAGCTAAGGCTACTACCTCCTTGGGGGTATAAATACTCTTATTCCTCAAGGCAAGCAACCTAGGTAGGGTTTAAGACCAAGGGGTGTATGCACTTATACTTCCTTAGAAAACCCTTGCAAAACAATAATTCTATGCTTGAAATTATGATGAAGCTAAAGTAGGGGTGTATGCACTTATACTCCCTACCTAGCCTTAGAAAATTCAACCTTGATGCTTGAATTACAAATGATAACAATAAGTAAAAGGCTTACCAATCCAAATAACAACAAGATGGACCATAACATGCCAAGATAATCACCACAATAGAACATAATGACCTCCAAAGGATAGCGCATCATCATCATAATAAACTCCACAACTAAAGAGAAACCATATCATAGCACAAGATAGAAAAAACCCTCAAGGTTAGAAAAAATTTCAGTCCAATACTTCTCACAATGGGAGAGTTATATTTAAAATGAGATGTTATGATATCTATTTATACAAAATGTCACTAACATAGTTTGTCCACATAATTTTAGGGTAAACCACAAGATTAGGGGTCAACAACCCTAATCTTTCCCCTTTACACAAATAATATTAAACAATTCATCTTTAAATTCACTTTTACACAAAAGAAAACCCTGAAACAAGAGGACGTCACCCCTTTAGGGGACGTTTTGACACTAGGAGCAAGTTGTTGGAGTTGTAGATGAAAAGTTAGGCCTCCAAAGGCCACATGACAATGATCTAGGCCATATTCGCATGGTCAAGGCCTTCCTCTCCTCAAAACATACATGTATCAATGAGCCATGTCTTCACCACCAAACCCTAGCCCTTCTATGTGAGGTCAAGCTTCCAAGTGTGACATTTTACCTCTCCTTGACAAAACGTTTAGCATGTAAGGGCTAGGTTATGTCTCTCAAGTCATATTCTATGCCTCCAAAGGTTCATCTCTCTCATCCAGCATGTGGGCCCTTGGCATCCAACCTGTGGGCTTGAAGCCCTATGGAAGCCCAAGCTAGGCTTGCTCCTCCAAAACTATCCACCAACTAGGTCTTGCAAAGATAAATAAGCATGCCATCTAAGGATCTCAATCCATAATATCATGGTGAGTAAATCAAATCAATAAATGAGCCACCTAAGCATGTGCATCAAAGATCACTCAGTCAAACCAATAAGTGCTCAAAGACATTATGGAGCTTGCCAAACTTGGATATGGGAGGGTTGACAAGGTGTCCTATTAGGTAAATCTTTCCCTAGGTCAAGGAGTGTTTCCAAAGTGATCCCTCTCTAATCCATGTGAGGTAGATGAAGTGGTTAAGGATCAAGACTCACTGGGTATGGGGTTCATGACATAGAAGGGGTTGTAGTGTCTCATTCATGGGTGCCTTTGTAGAGGGTGTGTGGCACCTTCGTTTGCAATGCACTTTTTCCAATCCCATCTTCTTGTTATTATTTATTTATTTCATGTTTTAAAAGGACAAGTTTAAGTCCACTACCCTGGTGTGGTGTCTAGATAATGACAGTGTCACTCACAAATACCTTGCAGAAATGAAAATGCTGAGTCGTGATGAGACCTCGTTTCTCTCAGCCATGCAACTGAGATCCATTACCTTGGATTGGTGACCAGATTATGGTAATTTCATACCACTAGATACCCATGATTGTGATAGGTCAGCTCGTGATGAGACTTCCTATCCTCCAAATAACCCCCTAAGCATTCATAATCATTTATTCTTGTGGGTTCCCCTTTTCTTATAGAGAAGCATTTCATTGCTTTCTCAGGGAATCCCTAGGCGAAGCATATGGAAGGTTTATTATAGGCTTATATCATTTTAACCAACATCAATCCCTCTGGACCTTCAACCCCTTCTTCCCATGAAATTAGGGACAACCCTACTTGGGTCAATACACCCTAAAATCCCAAGAGACAGGGGAATGAGGGGCTTTAGGTGAAGGAAAGTGGTAAGTATGGCTGGGAACGATACGATGACTATTTAAGGGAGTTCCTAGTAGCAAACCCATTCCCGAGGAAGACCACTTACCAGGGCACAATGTCAACCACCAAGGTGAAACAAGGCAAAAGGAATAATTCCCAAGCATATGTCATGAAATCTAAAGTAGTCTAAGATACAAGATACTCAAAATTCCTCAAGTATTGAAATGACACTCACCATAATACCTGATTTGTACCTCATGGAGCAAGGATTAGTGTCTCTCGGAAGCCAGTTGGTGTGGTGGATGCTATATAAAAATCCTATTCTATGTGGTGGTGATCAGACTCTTCATCTGTGAAAGTGGATACTGCTGGTCATGTAGTCTCTTGACACTCCATATCTGCAAACTGAGGGCCTTGAGACATGATCTCCTTAGTTATCCCACAAAATGGGGATAACATCTGACTCCTTCTTAGGGACATGTGCTCGCCATAGAGTGCATGAGAACCACAACATCTCCTGATACCCCTATTCCTGCCAAAAATCAGAACAAAAATTAGAGCATCTAGGGTGGTGCTATCACTCTTCATCCATATACATAAAAATCCAAAAGTAAAAACTAATCTAGAAAATAAAATTTTAGCATTTTAAAAAAAATTCTAAAATAAATATGAAATCAATATGCAAGTAGAGCAAAATGAAAATGAAATGCATCTAAACTAAAATGAGCGATCAAGATGCAAATGCAAGCAAATCAAGATGACCTACCTATTTACCTAGGGCATGGGCCCTGAAGAAGTCACATGACTTGAACATAAGGTCGAAGAAGAGATCCATCCACTGGTAATGGTATATTTCTCCCATCCAAGGTTGTTAGATAATAATTTTCCTTATCAGAGTTCTTCTTAACAACATAAGGGCCAAGCCATGAGCTGTCATTTCTCTGGTTATACCCGGGCTTTCCCTTTCTTTTGTCCCACATGGGCGAAAAAATTCCTTTACTAAAATTGATGCAAGGCGTACTCTCAGTGTGTGAATATGAAGGAGGCTCTGTGCTGACCATCCCTTTGATGGTTTCTTTTTGTTCTTCATCTTGTTTCTTCAAAATATGGATAGACCCTCGTTCTTTCCCTTCATACTTTGTAAGTTTCTCTTTTCACTCATCTGTCCATGGGAGAAACATCTCTATGGAGTATTCCTGTATGAAAGGAAACTTAGATGGATCATACTCAATAATATGTGGAGGCACATCATAATCACATTCATTAACATAACCATGGCCATTAAGATCCATCACATGTTTATTATTCTTTTCCATGTTGTGCAAGATCTCATAGGTGCCATCACCCATGTGGATGTATGCATGGGTAAGGCTCATCCTAAGGAAACCCCCAAGGGAAGAAGGCCAAGTCCTCGATAAGAGAATCCCCCAAGAATCCAGAACATAGATCACCATTATGTGCATGAGGAGGATGATATGTGGAAAATAAATTAGAAAAACCTCAACATCCTCACATACCCCAAAAACCTTGACCTTTTTGGAATAAATACCACATACATTACCATAAGGTCGGGTTGTTTTCAAACCAAGTTGTTCCATCACCTTTAATGACATGACATTCATTGAGGCCCCAGAATCAAGCATGCAATTGTTTAGATGTGGGCCATTTTTACCTAATGAAAGATAGAAGGGAGGATTCTTTTCCCTTTGTCGATTGAGGTACATAGTATTCAAAATGATAGGGGGGTCTTCCTTCTAAGTCGATACCTATAATATCTTCAATATTTATTTTTTGACATAATGGATATTGCACATCTATGTTACTGGGACCGTCATATTCATTTTTCCAAACATGATTGCGACATCTATATTCAACTGAATCTCATCTCTAAGAGTTGGCTTAGGAAGAAAATCATGCACTGGAGGTGGAGATGGTGTAGTCACCTTTTCTGTTGATGGAAGAGGAGTGTTAGGCTATGGTGGAGGAGATAAAGTTTTATTTCTTCTATTGTAGGTCAAATATTCCCTCCTCCTTAATTCCTTGTTCTGATCATCTGTCAACTGATTCAAGGCCCATAGTCTCCACTCTCTTTCTCCTCATCTTATGGATTCATTGATATGTTCTTGTGTGACTTGTTCATCTTGGAACATGCATATCATATCCATGAAATTCATATCGTCAAGAGAATCTTCATCTTGTGGGGGAAATTCATCTTCTCTGTGAGGTTCTTGGCATGGAAGGCACCAAGCTTCTATGTCAACCGTTCCAACTGGTTTCAAAGTATCCAAACCCTTTTCCTCTTGTTGAGGCCTTGGTTTCCAACTTGTGGCATCTCTATGCTGTTTGGAAAATTGAGGTCTAGGGGCATATTGATTCCTCTCTACAGTAGTCAAATGACCCATAATTTGATTCTACACCTGGGTAAACTAAGTACTCATATGATCTATCTTCTAAGTCAAGAAGGCAATAAGATCATGAGCACTGCTGCTGGAAACCTTATTCTTTTCTTCTGCCTTGACACGAGGGTACTGAAAAGGTTCCACCCTTGAATAAGGAATATTTTTTTCAATGTCATCATTGTATTATTTGGCTTGTGCCAACGATGTGGTATTCTTGTCCTTCAGAATGAAGCGAAATTCCCCTTCAAAAGCATTCATATAAAGGAGACAAATTGATGAGGCTGTAGGAAGAAAATCTTTTAGAATCTGGTTGTACAACCTGTCAAACCTAGTATTGAATTCCTTCACTATCTCATTCTCCTTTTTCTCTATCTGATTGAATTGAGCTCCAAGCGTCCCACCATCTTTCTTTGTTGACCATATGTCTTTAAATAAGTTGGAAAAAGCTTCATAAGACGTGAGATGATTGTCGGGGAGACCTATGAACCAATCAAGTGCTTCTTGAGTCAATGATGAAGCGAATAACTTCATGGCTACATCCTCATGTTCAATCCCTGCATTGTTCATGTCTTGGCCAATGACGTAAAGATGATCCTTAGCAGCCACTACATTATTTCCAGGGAACTTTGGAAACCACTTGTTTCACTCTTTTGATATTTTATTGGGGTATCTTTGAATAGTGGACATGTCAAGGGGTTTATAGAGGTCCATTACCCAATTGTGAGCCATTGGGGCAAGGGGAAGGGTATCGTGGAAAAGGGTTTTGATAAAGGGAGACTTGAGGGGTGGCCTTCTTTGGTAGACTTTAGAAGGATTGAAACTCCCAGGGGGAAAAGGTTTGGAAGATGAAGGGTTTTGGGAAGGTGGAGTCGCCAGATGAGCTTCAAGAAGAGATCATCAAGAAAGGTGGAAAGGGAATGTCCCTTGGGTGGAGTCTCTAGGAAATCTAGGGGAGAGGCTTTGGTATATCTTGCCAAAGTGTCATTAGGGTTCCGAAAAGGATTTAAAATCCTCCCTAGTAATGACACCAAAATGTTGTTGCACAATTTGTAGGTTGGGTAAATCTCGACCCAACCACGAAAATGGTGACAACTAGGAGAGCACCTACCCACTATCACCTTAGGTAGGTGTTCCTGTCAGTTTATAGGTGAGGTAATCACCTCATTGGGGGAATCCTGGTGACCCCAGGGGGAAATGAAATGGAATTCTAAATGGTATAAGGAACTTGGAAAATAGTCTTGGTAAAGGTTAAGGGTTGCCAAATGAGTTGAGTGACCTGTCGAGAGTAAGATACCTACCCCAGACACAATGAAAACCAAGTATATTTGTAATATGTTATGTGGACAAGCTAGTTAAGCTTGTTGTCCCTAATTTCAACAATAATCAATGATGTATATCAACATATAAAAGATTACAAAAGCTACAAAATAAGTGCCAAAAGTATAATTGAATAAGCAAGAGACAAACTAGTGAAAGCTAGCTAAACCCAACAATGATAAAGCAATACTTTAGCACAAAAGCAAGGCTGAAAACAAAATCTTATTGCAGTGATATTTATCAGACTTAGGGATGTAGAAAGCCAAGCTTTATAGAAAAAAATCAGCCAATGAAACCACTTCTAACTATCTCAAAAAGTGTGCTAGAGTTAGTAGTGTGTTAGGGAAAAGTTATAGCTGATTTCTAGGGTTATTTTAGGAGTTATCTAGGATTATAGAGTTAGATTTTTGCAACCCTAATGGTTTTAGGTTATTTTTGTAATAGAATCAATTTATAGTAGGAGAAAGAGGACGCCTCAATGAGGAAAGAGAGCCAAGGTCTCAAGGAACAACTTCCAAGTGAGAGAAATTTAAAACTTGAAACTTTCACGTTACCAATGCAATGTTTTTCTTCTCCAATGAAACAACTTGTGCCTTTAGTTATGGGTTAATGGGGTCAAAATAAAATATCTAAGGCTACTACCTCCTTGGATGTATAAATACTCTTATTCCCCAAGGAAATCAACCTAGCTAGGGTTTAAGACTAAGGGATGTATGCACTTATACTTCCTTAGGAAACCCTTGCAAAACAATAATTATATGCTTGAAATTATGATGAAGCTAAAGTAGGGGTGTATGCACTTATACTCCCTACCTATCCTTAGAAAAATCAACCTTGATGCTTGAAATACAAATGATAACAATAAGTAAAAGGCTTACCAATCCAAATATCAACAAGATGGACCATAACATGCCAAGATAATCACCGCAATAGAAAATAATGGCCTCCAAAGGATAGCACATCATCATCATCAACTTCACAACTAAAGAGAAACCATATCATAGCACAAGATATCAAAAACACTCAAGGGTAGCAAAAGTTTCAGTCCAATACTTCTCAAAGTAGGATAGTTATATTTAAAATGAGATCTTGTGATCTCTATTTATACAAAATGTCACTAACATAGTTTGTCCACATAATTTTAGGGTAAACCACAATATTAGGGGTCAAAAACCCTAATCTTTCCCCTTTACACAAATAATATTAAACAATTCATATTTAAATTCACATTTACACAAAAGAAAACCCTAAAACAAGAGGATGTCACCCCTTTAGGGGACATTTTGACACTAGGAGCAAGTCGTTGGAGTTGTAGATGCATAGTTAGGCCTCCAAAGGCCACATGTAAATCATCTAGGCCATATCCTCATGGTTAAGGCCTTCTTATCCTTAAAACATCCATGTGTCAATGAGCCATGTCTTCACCACCAAACCTTATCCCTTCTATGTGAGGTCAAGCTTTCAAGTGTGACGTTTGACCTCTCCTAGGAAAAATGTTTATCATGTAAGGGCTAGGTTATGTCTCTCAAGTCATATTATAGGCCTCAAAAGGTTCATCTCTCTCATATGGCATGTGAGACCTTGACATCCAACCTATGGGATTGAAGCCCTATGGAAGCCCAAGATAGGCTTGCTCCTCCAAAACTGTCCACCAACTAGGTCCTGCAAAGGCAAATAAGCATGCCCTCCAAGGATCTCAAGTCATAATATTATGGTGAGCAAATAAAATCAATAAATGAGCCACCTAAGCATGTGCATCAAAGATCACCTGATAAAACAAATAAGTTCTCAAATAGATTATGTAAATTTCCAAGCTTGGATATGGGAGGGTTGATGAGGTGTCCTATTGGGTAAATCTTTCCCTAGGTTAAGGAGTGTTTCCCAAGTGATCCCTCTCTAAGAAATGTGAGGTAGATGAAGTGGTTAAGGATCAAGACTCATTGGGTCTGGGGTTCATGACATAGAATGGGTTGTAGTGTCTCATTCATGGGTGCCTTTGTAGAGGGTGTGTGGCACCTTCGTTTGCAATGCACTTTTTCGAAGCCCTTCTTCTTGCCATTCTTTGTTTCTTTCATTTTTTAAAAGGACGAGTTGAATGCCACTGCCCTGGCATGGTCCAAATAATGACAATGTCACTCACAAGTACCTTGTGGAAATGAAAATTCTAGCTCGTGGTGAGACCCCCTTTCTCTGAGCCATGCAACTAAGAGCCATTATCCTGGCTTGGTGACCAGATGATGGTAATGTCATACCACTAGATACCCATGATCATGATAGGTCAGCTTATGATGTGATCCAGATTTTATGAGAAGAACGAAATGAATATAGATTATTATCAAAAGATGCTTAACACATGATAACATACATACAATAAAAATGGTTTCTATTCAATAAGGAAATAAGCTGAAACTATAAAATGCAGCAAAAATCAAGCTTGCTAGAACAGTGGCGGCTTATCTCTGAGAAGAGATGTGACGGATGTGATCATTCACAAGAAGATGATTACAATGAGGCTCTAAAGGAATTTTTTCAATAAACAGGAATGTAAAAAACCCTAGACATCCAAAAACCTAACCCTAGGAGATGAAGCACCAAAATTCATGTGGGCCCCGTTTGGGTAAGTTAGTACATCAACTTCCCAGGGTCGTAACTTTTGCATACAATCTCCGTTTTAGGCACACGATAGCCCATTGGAAAGGTCTATCTGAGGAATACACATGTTGCCATCATACTTAGAATTTGTCTATTTCCTGACTGTGGTGAGCCCTAAAAACGTTGTTTACTGCTTCAAAACGGCCCCGAAAATCAGGGACCCGAAAAGTAGGAAAAACACTGCCAAATTGGAAAAATACCAAAATGAGCCAGTTGGAATAGCTAGGAGGCCAATGGAATAGGTGGGAGTCCACTGAAATCCATATAGATCATGATGAGACCTCCTATCCTCCAACTAACTCCCTAAGCATTCATAATCATTTATTCTTGTGGATCCCCCTTTTTTTACAAAGAAGCGTTTCATTGCTTTCTCAGGGAATCCTTGGGCAAAGCATATGAAAGGTTTATTATAGGATTTTATCTTTTTAACCAACAACAATCCCTCTGGGCCTTTATCCCCTTCTTCCCATGAAATCAGGGACAACCCCTTCTTGGGTCAATACACCCTAAAATCCCAAAAGAGAGGGAAATGGGGGGTTTTAGGTGATGGAAAGTGGTTATTATGGTTGGGAATGGTACAATGGATCTTCAAGGGAGTTCCTAGTAGAAAACCCATTCTCAAGGAAGAACACTTACTAGGGCACAATGTCAACCACCAAGGTGAAATGGGGAAAAAATCATAATTTCCAAGCATATGTCATGAAATCTAAAGCAGTCTAAGATACAACACACTCAAAATGCCTCAAATATTGAAATGACACTCACCATAATACCTTATTTGTACCTCATGGAGCAAGGATCAAGGCCTCTCAGAAAGAAGCTAGCTGGTGTGGTGGATGTTATATTAAAATCCCAATCTCTGTGATGGTGAGAAGGGTCTCCATCTGTGCAAGTGGATACTACTGGTCATTTAGTCTCTCAGCACTCCATATTTGCAAACTGAGGACCTCAAGACACGATCTCCTTAGTTATCCCACAAAATGGGGATAACACCACCGGACCTCAGGTTGAAAAAATTAAATGTGCAAGTTATTGTCATGTCCTTTGTCACATTAGGAAGATATATAATTTGACTTCATTTTTGGTGATGCTGTCAGGGAGATACTAAGGAATTAAGATACTTGTTTTATACTAATTTAGGAATTAAACACATGGTAAGGGAAGAAATCCAAGGTATTGTCGAAAATCCCCTTCGCTAAATTCATACATAGTGTTATTCATATAGGAGTAAAGCATATTATAATGCATGAGAAGAATTAGATATGTTCGAGGACATTTTCATGGTACAATAATAACACACTAGCAAGAAAATCAACAAAAGGAGGCAATTGTGAGGGTATTCTTGAGTCTCAACATAAACCTCTGATTGAATAATTTGCATTCAATCTAGTATCAAGCCATCATGAAGTTGGTTCCACAACTCATGCTATCATAAGTTCTTCTCCAGCTACAAAACCTATTGAAACAAAAGAATTGATCAATGTATAAGAGAGTCTAGACTATCAAGATAATACAATTCAAGAGCCTAGTTTCTATGTCGATTCTCTTACTTCTAATGAATCTGTGGTGTTTTGGAGAAACAATTCTTTGAACATGGTTGGTGAAGGAAAAGGTTTTAACCTGAAGGAACATGTTACTTTCTAATTTCATATTCAGGAGTTGGATGGCATGGTTCAAATGAAGAACATTCCACCTTCTACCTTTCCTAACTAGTGAAGATCCAAACACATTCCTCTTTGAGTTTGATGTCCTCTGTCAAATCTATGACTACTTCTCTGATTCTCAGAAGCTCAATTATTTCCAGCCACCCTAAAGGAAGCAACACTTCGCTGGTTCATGGGACTTGGAGGGAATACTATCCACACATGGGAGGATATGAAACATTTGTTTCTGAAAAAGTATCAAGATTATTGCAAGGCAATAGATCTTCAAGAATAAATTTTTAATATGACTTAAAAGATGATGAAATTTTGGAGGACTATGTTGAAATATTTCAATATAACTTGCAACGATCAAAGTAGAACAAGTTGGATTCAGAGACTCTACACATCATTCTCCTTAGGGAAATTTGAGATGACTGTATAAATGTATTGAATTTGTGGGAGCCAGGGATGTTTCTAGGTTAACATACAAAGAAATTTATGAGTTGTGCCAGCATTACTCATGAGTTAATGCAAAGAATGGGAAAGGACCTAGAGATGTTATTTCAAGGATCACAAAATCATTTGGAGGAGGAGTTACTAGAGATGAAATTGGGATATTATTGGATAACTTTACAACTGATATCCTCAACTCACTCAGTTCTTAGTTGGATACTATTGAAGAAAAGAAGAAGAAAGAAAAGTTATAATTAGCATGGGACATCTTATGTTCTATATGTCTAAAGAATCACCCTCTACAAGAATGTCCTCTGAACAATGTGGAGAACTGTGCTATCTACAAGTAAAACTATGCAATTGGTAATTGTCCTTCATTTCCTAAGCTTAAATTAGTATATCAAGGAACTAATTAGGGAATTGAACAAATTTTCTTTGTAGCCCAAAAACAACCATGGCCACCTCGCCCACAGGGTATGATGCAAGATTCCTCTTAGTATTCACCTTCATATTTTAATTGTCAATATCCATGTCATAATTGGTACCCACCTATGCCATGGAAACAATGGCCTTCTCAAGCTCAAAACTAACCTTGGAAATAGGGTTGGCAAGGGCCTTCATGTTTTAAAAAAATTTCCCACAAGTCCCAACAATATGCACCTCAACCACATCCACAATTCCAAGAACCACAAAATTGCAATGTCCATCCAACCGACCTCCATAGAAATCACCGAAAATTCCTTCCTGACCCATGCCTAACCTGAATATAAAGTGTCTTAGCCCACTTACAATGCTGATTTACCAACCTACCAAACATATTTCATTTCCCTTGCGGATTGTCTCGATGTTCAATTATATTCAGGGAAAGTGATTAATAATCGGACTTCTCCCATTATCTCGAAACATGATGACGAGGAAGAATCCATTGAAATAAACCATACCCAACACTACAAACTTGTAACACCCCCAACCTTTTGCTGTACAATGTCACTTGAAATAAAAGAAATTCTCATGCTCTGATACCAAATTGTAACACCCCCAAACTTACATGTTGGGTCATTGCCTCTTGAAACTATCTATCATGCTCTGATATACATATATATATCTAATGCAAATTTAAACCGAGATAAATATTATGTTCTTACACATATTCATGTATAAGCAATAATAACACATACATGCAATATATACAGGCAATTCTGATAAGATTCAGACATGTACCTAAACACAACATTTAACATAGCATGTAGAATTAACATAGAGTTGGTACTTATATTTTTATGAAGAACCACCGACTACTTGCAGACCTTCCATGAACCTCCCAACCTTAGACCACGCTACTCCAAGCTATCAATAATGGGTCATCCCTGAGCTAGGACTAAACTCCACCCAGGGAAAAGGAATTCTAGGCTAGGCTGAGGCTACAGGAAACCGCATAATGCAACATGAAGGATTCTCTCTAGGGAGCCTACTTACGCCCACCGCTCTGTTGGCAAATGTTTACCAAGTAGCGTATGCTTGTCATTGATGGCAAGTACAGCAGTGGAGATGGTAGGATAAGAAGGATAAAAATCCCTTGGGGATTCAGACGTGAAAGATCAGGAGGAACAACGTTGAAGAAAACGCGCGCAACAAAGGCAAAGCTCAAGATACAGGAATTTGCAGAAGAGAAGGAAGACAGAGATCCACAACCACAAAATCTCATTCAAATTTCCCAAAAGAACGAGGGCTGTTAGATCAGACATAAGCTGCGAGGGAGATATACCATCGGGAAAAGCCAAGGTGAAATCTCGACATAATTAGGACCGTCTATTTGGAAGGACGCGTGGCAACGATCGGGTGCCACCGGAAGAAGCTCGATAGGAGGACAGGTCTCAGCCGTCAGATCCGAGCGCAGGGACCCGACCACCGTTGGATCAATGAGAACCTGCAAGGTCTTTAATTAGAGTGAAGGTTTGGCTACGGTCATGAGGATAATGGTCATATGGACTAGGAGCGTAGTCATCGGAGAATCGGGGATCGCGATTTCAATATGCAAAGAACACTTGACAACGAAAACCCCGAAATCACGATATGCGATTTCACGAGTTAATCACAGCCGTTGGATAACAAGTGATCTAGACCGTCAATCCAACACACGTCAACAGAACACGTCAGATAGGGACACGTGGCACATCCAGGTAATGACAAGTGTCAGGCAGATTCAACACTTCGGGCTTATGTAAGTCACAAATCAGAGTGACACGTGGCAGGATCTAACACGTGGCAAGCCACGTGTGACGTCAGCAGAGGCATCGGCGATCGGGACTTTGATATGTCAAGAACACACTGCAACAGAAACTCCGAAATCACGATATGCGATTTTGCGATGTAATCTGAGCTACCGAGCTAGAAGTGATATGGACCGTTGATTCTCCTCATCGGAGTATTGGGGATCGGGAATCGACACTTCACAATGTCAAAACCTCTTGACAACGAGAAACCCGAAATCGCGATTTGATCTCAACCATTAAAGAAAACAAGAGATGTGGACCATTGATCAAACTCTACGTCGGAAGTTTCGCGAATTGGGATATGGTAAGGATTGCAACATGAATTGCGATTTCGCGATATGCGATATCGCGACTCAATCGTAGCCGTTGAGCTAAGGTTATACCTGGACCGTTGATCATAGCCTGTGTTAGAGTTTCGCGAATCGCGATTTGGAAGTGACAAGAAACCTGAACATTAGAAATGCAGAAACGTCGATGGAGTGATAAGACCAAGGTCACACAGAGACAGGTCACATGGACCAAGGCTCAGCCAGGAGGGCTGAAGAAAATCGTGAATCGGGAAATTGCGACTCCCGTGGACATAAACTTTATGTCATCGAAAGTGATGAAATTGCGATATATGAAATCCTGATTTGATCTGAACCGTTGGATCAAGAAATGATCGGAGGGCTACTGAGGCATGACACAGTGAGTTCGACTGTTAGACAGAAGACGAAGAGTCTCAACTGGCACAGAGGTTGAGGAATCTCAACTTAACAACCAGTGATGCTGAACGCATGGTGAAACGGTCAGAGAAGCTGAAGAGTTACCATGAGTATCAGGCAGAGCACTCGAGAGGTGGAGGATATGGGCACGAAGTGAGCATACATAGAAGAGGCACACATTGCATGCACGAGGTGCACATAAACTATAAGTACAGAGTGCAGAGAAGAGACAATGTGGTGGTTGCCATTTCTATTAGAATTGTTGTGGTCGCTGTGAAGAAGTATGGGAGGTTGAGCAAGGAGGGAGAGCACAGAAGTAGAAATACACAACAGAGGAAGGTTGCATGAAAGGGACATGATGTAGAGAGTATAAATGGAGAATAACAGAAAGTGCAAGGAGGGTGCAGAAGACACTGATGCAGACAGGGTAGAGCAGTGCAACACAACAACGACAAGACTGGTAAGCCATTGAATAACTTTATTGCGCTGTAATGAGTTTAAGTTACGAAGATTAATATTAGAGGGAGGTTGGGAGGTGCTCAGGAGGACTGTTGTCTTCAGAGGTTCAAGTGGGTGCTTGAACACAAGGAGTTGTAGCTTCCATCTGGTTGCAGCCAGAGAAACCAGGGTGGCAGGGTGGTGCAAGGGAGAACTCTTGTTCTCTGTTATACAGGTTGGTGCCTGTATGATTGGAAGTTGGTGCTTCCATCCAGTTGGTGCTGGAAACAGTCAGGGAGTTGGTGCTTCCTTCTAGTTGGTGCTAGAGAA